>JAHPZR010002413.1:5000-15000 GCA_019787425.1 Platygyra sinensis
TTGGCCGCAAAGTATCCTGATTTTTATATAGACAGAATTACATCGCCGCTGATCATCGGCGAGATTTTCGTGCCTTCTTTATATACAGACAGAATTAGCTCGCCGTTGATCATCGGCGAGATTTTCGTGTCTTCTTTATATACAGACGGAATTACCTCGCCGATGATCAGCGGCGAGATTTTCGTTCGGTATATAAGAAAAAATAAATTTTCACATATGCTAACATTTACATAAAATAATTTCAATCTATATATTTTAAAATTCACATAATATGTGAATGTGTGTATACCCCAAAATTTCCGGAAATTCCGGTACAAAAATCAAATGGAAACAGAACGTTTCTGGAAATTCGTTTCGAAAATTGTGGACAACCTCCGGAATCAGGATACTTTGCGGCCAACCTGTTTTCCTGATTCTAAAATCAAGAACATCGCAAAATAGATACAATTCAGTACTAAGTTCTGATTATTATAGATATGAAATATTTGATTTTCAGGCCATGATTAACCCGATATTAGATATAGCAATTCAAATATCACAACTCTGAAACTTGAAATCAGAATTTAGAAATCAGAAATCGGAAACCAGAATTCAGAAATCAGAAATCGGAAATCGCAATACCTGAATATCTGAAATCCACAATTGAGAAATCAGAAATCAAAAGCTTGATTTCCGAAATGCCACTTGTCATATCCAGTTCTGACAATCACGATTTATCCCAGTTGGCGATGTGTTTATTTCGAATATCGAATCGGTAAAATCGTCCACATTTCCCCTGCGGGGGTGGGTAGAGAGATTGTAATGTTACTTCCGGTATCGTTTTACTAAGCGGGTCAGGGGTGAGTATTACGGGTGAGTTACTTTAGTGGAGCGGGAAGTGGGGGAGGGGGTGAGGTGGAGTTAACTTCGGACGGCAATTTCCTGCCTCTTTTAGAAAGTGCTTTGAGATGAATCGAATCTTTTCGGTTGCTTTAGTTTATTGCAACAGCATGAGTACAATTCCTTCTTTAGCGGCCGAAGAAGAGATAAAGCGACAGCGAATTAGATTTAGCGAATATTGAAACAAGTGGACGGCTACTCTTTACTACTCTTTATGGCATTTCCCTGCAGTTTTGTTTAACTACGACGGCCCAAGAACAAAAGTTGTTTAACTTCTTTTATGAATAACGTCCAAGGCTGTTGGCTTGGCAATATCTACAAACACTTCTCCTTGAAATTCCATAACGTTTGTGTGGAAATTTCCTCTGTAAGTATTGCTGAACGTCTTTAAAGAACCCTCCAGAGTCAAGGATATTCTTTATCTCTTTCTTAGCCCCCGAAGAAGCAATTGTACTCATTTTGTCGCGGTAAACTAATTGAAGCAACCGAAAAGATTTGATTCATCGTGATGTACTTTCTAAAAGAGGAAGGAAATTGCCGTCTGAGGTTAACTCCAATCAGGATACTTTGCGGCCAACCTGTTTTCCTGATTCTAAAATCAAGAAAATCGTAAATTAGGTGTCATTCAGTTCTAAGTTCTGATTTATAGATATGAAATATTTGATTTTCAAGCCATGATTAACCCGATATTAGGGGTAGCAATTCAAAATTCAGAACTCTGAAACTTGAAATCGGAATTTAGAAATCAGAAATCCCGTTCAACCTCTCTTTAAACTTACCAAAATTTCACTTCAATTCAGATGTACCCCTGCCTTAAGCGGTGCGTGAGTTGTACAGTGGGCGTAGTGTAAAGAGCTACATAGAGCAGGGGAATACATTTTCATATGGCCATCAAACTCTCGAGGCCATAGAGATGGTTGGCAGTCTGACAATAGTTTCAGACGCGATACGGAATTCATCAGATAAAATAGATCTGATATTTTAATGAACAGGTTTAATAGCTTATGGAAGTTGATACTTGTACATTTATAACCATTGTATCTACAGTGAACTTAATCCATAAACGAGTTACCATTGTCAGTAACCCGATTGATTAGGAAAAGTTTGTCTGAGTAAATTATTCTTTCGAACTTGAGCGTGTTACAATGGTAACCCGTTCAAAATTGATGACAATCATCTATCACACACTGAACTATCAATGACCTAACAGTTTCGCTCTTAATGCACATAAGGTCCTGTAATACTCCCACCGACGCAGCACCATAGTTTCTTTAGAAACTTACCCCCTCTACTCGTTTGTTATTTATCGCTGCGACCACTAACGTCTTATAAAACCAAATTATCCTGTAATACTCCCACCGACGCAGCACCATAGTTTCTTTAGAAACTTACCCCCTCTACTCGTTTGTTATTTATCGCTGCGACCACTAACGTCTTATAAAACCAAATTATCCTGTAATACTCCCACCGACGCAGCACCATAGTTTCTTTAGAAACTTACCCCCTCTACTCGTTTGTTATTTATCGCTGCGACCACTAACGTCTTATAAAACCAAATTATCCTGTAATACTCCCACCGACGCAGCACCATAGTTTCTTTAGAAACTTCCCCCCTCTAAGGAAATAATACATTTGTGAAAAGACAAATTCCACAATATTCGTGTCTGCAAGTAGTGAAATCCTTGGCGTTGAAGGAAGCGATTCACCGTTCGCTCGGAAACATCTGCGGGCTCCCGCCGCTGTCCTTCATTACGTTGGGAAAAGAAAAACTCGGATTATTTTCACGCAGTTTCTTAATGTTTCGAACCAGGAGACGTTGCTGTCCGCGAAGACTTAGTTTTGGGGGGCTTTTTTCGGTAACTAAAATTTCGCCGAGTCCCGCGTCGTAAAATTCTTCCGACGGACGACCAGGATATGCCACAGGCCTCCCCGATAGTTGTCATACTCACGTCAGTGTTCCTTCTCAGTTGAAAGACTTCAGATTTTACACCCGGGGGGGGCTACTTACCAAAGTTTAATACGGGGAGGCTCAGCCCCGAGGTCCAACACCTTACCCTTTTATATACCATTTTGGCAGAAAAGGTACCCCTTTTAAATACCTTTTATTTAAAAAAGGTACCCCTTTCACATTCCCACTTTAGCCGGGAAGTTTTGTTCTCATTTCCATGTAGTCGGCTTAATAAATAAACTGATACAGCCATAAGGGGTATGTCTTGGAAATAGTGTAATTAAAGGCCCTTTCAAATACCTGAATGACCGATTTCCCTACCCTTTTATATACCTCAATTTGTGAAATCCCTACCCTTTTACATACCTGAAGCCTGAAAAAGGCACCCCTTTCGGGCGGAGCCTCCCCGTATAGGCCACTATAGGGAGTAACCCCCCGGGAGAAATCCAAACTAAAAATTGATTGGTTTGTGAAAACGACATGACAGGAATATGGGGAAGGTACGGGCTTATAGTAATGAGCTCCTGACACGGAAGAATGCGCGCACAAACCATCACTGTTGCGACCGTACGCATGTTTAATGCGCGCTGGCAGGACTCATGGTGTTGATAAGGTTATCACAATTGACACCAGTTGTATAATCTACGAATGAAGGATTCTTGGGGGACTCCTATATAAAAAGTACTTAGGTGCTTGTCGTACCTCAGTTGCGGTTCAAAATGAAGTCTTGGCACCTTAGCAGGCAGGCACCTTAGGGTGTGCAGCATCAAAAGGTGCACAGCAGAAGCTTTCGGGGTAACTTAAGCAATATGGGGAAGAAAAAAAATAGGACAGGAGACATTTTGAATCAACTTCACGAGTCGAAGCGGGGGCAATTGCTATTTAAAATAATAAAAAAGTCAGTTATTGTGTTGCTTTAGAATTGGTGGCTCCAAGGTAGGGGTAGGAAAAAGAAAACATTTCAGGTAACGGAGAGGCAAACTGGAAGCATTGTAAGGAACATAAGGGGCTCTAACTCGGTGTTAGTTAAGCTACTGATTTTGTAAGCCATCTTATACTGTATCAACTTAAATTGTGCTCAATAAACTTCAGCTTGAACTTGTAGAAGACACAGTCGACCAAAAGCAACAGAGAACTAAAGTCCAAGTTCAGTTACTGTACTAAATTGGCTTCACATTTCCAGCTCGCGAGGCTGGCTACGAGTGGTGATATTAATCCAAACCCTGGCCCCTCTGTCGTCAACAAGAATTCAACAAAGTGTCCGGTTTGTGGACGAGTGCTAGCTAAAAATCATCGAGCAATCACCTGTGGCAGTTGTTGTCATCGTACGCATATCAAGTGCAGTGGCCTTACTCCGATAGAACTAAAGCAACTTCAGGCCCACGGTAATTATTTCTGGAGTTGCCCACCATGCTTACATCTATTACAACAACTACCATTCGCTAATGTTAACAACATCAATTCCAGCTTCAATTCATGTAGTTCTGAGGATGATCAGAGTTTTAGCGAAGAACAAGATCTCGCAGAAACATGGGCATACTTCGACAACATGTGCAAGAAACATCATGCAAATCTAAAAATAGGGCATATTAATGCCAATGGAATAGCTAGTTTTAAATTTCTCGAGATTAAGGGATGGCTGTTGTCAGGCAGACTGGACGTACTTATTATTTCAGAGACAAATTGGATGTAACTTTTCCAAACAGCCAATTCTACGTTAAAGGATTTTGCTTGTCTCGAAACGATAGAAATATTCATGGTGGTGGATTCAGGGGCACCCAACGACAATTTTCGGAAATATATCTGTTCGGAAGAGGATTTGAGATCTAGAATTTTCGGAACATTTTTTGTAAAATTTCTTGCTTGCCTGCTTCTCCTAAGATTTTCGAACATCTAAAATATGGTATAATTGCCTATTTTTAACGGTTTTTTACCCTAAAAAGGTCACCTATAATTTTCGGGAGCCTTTTTTCTGGCTGAAATTTTCGAAAAGGTAAGTTTTGATCCCTGTAATTTTCGGATCACTAGACTTTCAGCTAGGAAATCCGAACAGATGAAATATTTTTAGGGGATAAAAATATGCCTATATCTACCGTTTAAATACCAAAATACTTTCAACAATGCTATGTTTTAGTGGTTTTGAACTATATTCTCGTTGGGTGCCCTTGTGGATTGATGGCTTTCGTCAGCAGCGACATATACTTTACTGTTGTCACGGACCTTGAAAATCTTTCTGCTGCAGATTGGTGTCGATTTAGAACCGAATCCTTAAACTAAGGGTCAAAGTGGGGAAATCATGGATCACTATCACTGGTGTTTATAGACCTCCATCGGTTCCAAAATCTCAATGGAAAATGGAACTTAGTGCTCTATTTGACGCCACTGCAACTGTTACAAACGACCTAATTTATATTGGCGACTTTAACTGCGATCTGATGCTGCGGGATAAACCACCAAAGGATGGACGTGACTTGTCTGATCTGAAGTATATATGAAATAATTCATATATACTTCACATCACCTCACTGCACGGGAAAATATGAACTCACTAAATTGACCTTGCTCCCAATGTGTGGCTTCATAGCTCAGTTGGTAGAGCATCGCACCTGTAAATCGAAAGAGTGATCACTTAAATGAACATCCACCAGAAGTCAGTATCCTCCTTATATTGTTTGTAAGGATGAGATCAAGTAAAGTTTCCGACGTCTTACCAATCCATGTGGGTATTTCAATCAGATTTTTAAGGTTATAAATTTCTAATAAATCAGACAAGTGAAAGTGAAGAGTGATCATCGCAGTAAATTTTCCAATTTAAGCAATTGGAAAGAAGAAGCCCGAAAAAAATCAGGGCTTCAACGGGATTCGAACCCGTGACCTCCACGATACAGGTGCGATGCTCTACCAACTGAGCTATGAAGCCACACATTGGGAGCAAGGTCAATTTAGTGAGTTCATATTTTCCCGTGCAGTGAGGTGATGTGAAGTATATATGAATTATTTCATATATACTTCAGATCAGACAAGTCACGTCCATCCTTTGGTGGTTTATCCCGCAGCATCAGATCGCAGTTAAGTCGCCAATATAAATTAGGTCGTTTGTAACAGTTGCAGTGGCGTCAAATAGAGCACTAAGTTCCATTTTCCATTGAGATTTTGGAACCGATGGAGGTCTATAAACACCAGTGATAGTGATCCATGATTTCCCCACTTTGACCCTTAGTTTAAGGATTCGGTTCTAAATCGACACCAATCTGCAGCAGAAAGATTTTCAAGGTCCGTGACAACAGTAAAGCATATGTCGCTGCTGACGAAAGCCATCAATCCACAAGGGCACCCAACGAGAATATAGTTCAAAACCACTAAAACATAGCATTGTTGAAAGTATTTTGGTATTTAAACGGTAGATATAGGCATATTTTTATCCCCTAAAAATATTTCATCTGTTCGGATTTCCTAGCTGAAAGTCTAGTGATCCGAAAATTACAGGGATCAAAACTTACCTTTTCGAAAATTTCAGCCAGAAAAAAGGCTCCCGAAAATTATAGGTGACCTTTTTAGGGTAAAAATCCGTTAAAAATAGGCAATTATACCATATTTTAGATGTTCGAAAATCTTAGGAGAAGCAGGCAAGCAAGAAATTTTACAAAAAATGTTCCGAAAATTCTAGATCTCAAATCCTCTTCCGAACAGATATATTTCCGAAAATTGTCGTTGGGTGCCCCTGAATCCACCACCATGAATATTTCTATCGTTTCGAGACAAGCAAAATCCTTTAACGTAGAATTGGCTGTTTGGAAAAGTTACATCCAATTTTGTCTCTGAAATAATAAGTACGTCCAGTCTGCCTGACAACAGCCATCCCTTAATCTCGAGAAATTTAAAACTAGCTATTCCATTGGCATTAATATGCCCTATTTTTAGATTTGCATGATGTTTCTTGCACATGTTGTCGAAGTATGCCCATGTTTCTGCGAGATCTTGTTCTTCGCTAAAACTCTGATCATCCTCAGAACTACATGAATTGAAGCTGGAATTGATGTTGTTAACATTAGCGAATGGTAGTTGTTGTAATAGATGTAAGCATGGTGGGCAACTCCAGAAATAATTACCGTGGGCCTGAAGTTGCTTT
The DNA here is from genome assembly GCA_019787425.1 of Platygyra sinensis. Lineage (NCBI taxonomy): Eukaryota > Metazoa > Cnidaria > Anthozoa > Scleractinia > Merulinidae > Platygyra > Platygyra sinensis. Next base: position 11,957 of record JAHPZR010002413.1, read on the forward strand.
AGTTCTATCGGAGTAAGGCCACTGCACTTGATATGCGTACGATGACAACAACTGCCACAGGTGATTGCTCGATGATTTTTAGCTAGCACTCGTCCACAAACCGGACACTTTGTTGAATTCTTGTTGACGACAGAGGGGCCAGGGTTTGGATTAATATCACCACTCGTAGCCAGCCTCGCGAGCTGGAAATGTGAAGCCAATTTAGTACAGTAACTGAACTTGGACTTTAGTTCTCTGTTGCTTTTGGTCGACTGTGTCTTCTACAAGTTCAAGCTGAAGTTTATTGAGCACAATTTAAGTTGATACAGTATAAGATGGCTTACAAAATCAGTAGCTTAACTAACACCGAGTTAGAGCCCCTTATGTTCCTTACAATGCTTCCAGTTTGCCTCTCCGTTACCTGAAATGTTTTCTTTTTCCTACCCCTACCTTGGAGCCACCAATTCTAAAGCAACACAATAACTGACTTTTTTATTATTTTAAATAGCAATTGCCCCCGCTTCGACTCGTGAAGTTGATTCAAAATGTCTCCTGTCCTATTTTTTTTCTTCCCCATATTGCTTAAGTTACCCCGAAAGCTTCTGCTGTGCACCTTTTGATGCTGCACACCCTAAGGTGCCTGCCTGCTAAGGTGCCAAGACTTCATTTTGAACCGCAACTGAGGTACGACAAGCACCTAAGTACTTTTTATATAGGAGTCCCCCAAGAATCCTTCATTCGTAGATTATACAACTGGTGTCAATTGTGATAACCTTATCAACACCATGAGTCCTGCCAGCGCGCATTAAACATGCGTACGGTCGCAACAGTGATGGTTTGTGCGCGCATTCTTCCGTGTCAGGAGCTCATTACTATAAGCCCGTACCTTCCCCATATTCCTGTCATGTCGTTTTCACAAACCAATCAATTTTTAGTTTGGATTTCTCCCGGGGGGTTACTCCCTATAGTGGCCTATACGGGGAGGCTCCGCCCGAAAGGGGTGCCTTTTTCAGGCTTCAGGTATGTAAAAGGGTAGGGATTTCACAAATTGAGGTATATAAAAGGGTAGGGAAATCGGTCATTCAGGTATTTGAAAGGGCCTTTAATTACACTATTTCCAAGACATACCCCTTATGGCTGTATCAGTTTATTTATTAAGCCGACTACATGGAAATGAGAACAAAACTTCCCGGCTAAAGTGGGAATGTGAAAGGGGTACCTTTTTTAAATAAAAGGTATTTAAAAGGGGTACCTTTTCTGCCAAAATGGTATATAAAAGGGTAAGGTGTTGGACCTCGGGGCTGAGCCTCCCCGTATTAAACTTTGGTAAGTAGCCCCCCCCGGGTGTAAAATCTGAAGTCTTTCAACTGAGAAGGAACACTGACGTGAGTATGACAACTATCGGGGAGGCCTGTGGCATATCCTGGTCGTCCGTCGGAAGAATTTTACGACGCGGGACTCGGCGAAATTTTAGTTACCGAAAAAAGCCCCCCAAAACTAAGTCTTCGCGGACAGCAACGTCTCCTGGTTCGAAACATTAAGAAACTGCGTGAAAATAATCCGAGTTTTTCTTTTCCCAACGTAATGAAGGACAGCGGCGGGAGCCCGCAGATGTTTCCGAGCGAACGGTGAATCGCTTCCTTCAACGCCAAGGATTTCACTACTTGCAGACACGAATATTGTGGAATTTGTCTTTTCACAAATGTATTATTTCCTTAGAGGGGGGAAGTTTCTAAAGAAACTATGGTGCTGCGTCGGTGGGAGTATTACAGGATAATTTGGTTTTATAAGACGTTAGTGGTCGCAGCGATAAATAACAAACGAGTAGAGGGGGTAAGTTTCTAAAGAAACTATGGTGCTGCGTCGGTGGGAGTATTACAGGATAATTTGGTTTTATAAGACGTTAGTGGTCGCAGCGATAAATAACAAACGAGTAGAGGGGGTAAGTTTCTAAAGAAACTATGGTGCTGCGTCGGTGGGAGTATTACAGGATAATTTGGTTTTATAAGACGTTAGTGGTCGCAGCGATAAATAACAAACGAGTAGAGGGGGTAAGTTTCTAAAGAAACTATGGTGCTGCGTCGGTGGGAGTATTACAGGACCTTATGTGCATTAAGAGCGAAACTGTTAGGTCATTGATAGTTCAGTGTGTGATAGATGATTGTCATCAATTTTGAACGGGTTACCATTGTAACACGCTCAAGTTCGAAAGAATAATTTACTCAGACAAACTTTTCCTAATCAATCGGGTTACTGACAATGGTAACTCGTTTATGGATTAAGTTCACTGTAGATACAATGGTTATAAATGTACAAGTATCAACTTCCATAAGCTATTAAACCTGTTCATTAAAATATCAGATCTATTTTATCTGATGAATTCCGTATCGCGTCTGAAACTATTGTCAGACTGCCAACCATCTCTATGGCCTCGAGAGTTTGATGGCCATATGAAAATGTATTCCCCTGCTCTATGTAGCTCTTTACACTACGCCCACTGTACAACTCACGCACCGCTTAAGGCAGGGGTACATCTGAATTGAAGTGAAATTTTGGTAAGTTTAAAGAGAGGTTGAACGGGATTTCTGATTTCTAAATTCCGATTTCAAGTTTCAGAGTTCTGAATTTTGAATTGCTACCCCTAATATCGGGTTAATCATGGCTTGAAAATCAAATATTTCATATCTATAAATCAGAACTTAGAACTGAATGACACCTAATTTACGATTTTCTTGATTTTAGAATCAGGAAAACAGGTTGGCCGCAAAGTATCCTGATTGGAGTTAACCTCAGACGGCAATTTCCTTCCTCTTTTAGAAAGTACATCACGATGAATCAAATCTTTTCGGTTGCTTCAATTAGTTTACCGCGACAAAATGAGTACAATTGCTTCTTCGGGGGCTAAGAAAGAGATAAAGAATATCCTTGACTCTGGAGGGTTCTTTAAAGACGTTCAGCAATACTTACAGAGGAAATTTCCACACAAACGTTACGGAATTTCAAGGAGAAGTGTTTGTAGATATTGCCAAGCCAACAGCCTTGGACGTTATTCATAAAAGAAGTTA
>JAHPZR010002413.1:22500-27500 GCA_019787425.1 Platygyra sinensis
GAAGAGCAAGACGTGCGACTGTTTGAGTAACTGAATACTGAGAGTAATTGTGTATTATTCGCTTAATAAAAATTTCACTGGAATTATACAGTGTAAGTCTCAAGTTCTCCTTTTTATACGCCTTTCTCAAGCCCCAGCTGGTTTATTTTTAACCCGCGCAAAGGAAATTACCGTCTTGAATATAAACACACATCATCCTCGTCTTGAACTATGTGAATGCAAAAGCAACTGAAGCATGCTTCGAATTGCTGTAGAGTATCCTTTTTCATTCATCTCGCTGAGTTTCATTAACCTCGCTGACGATCATCGGGGAGATTTTTGTCGTTTATCATCGGCGAGATTTTCGTGCCCTCTCTATACAGACAAAATTATCTCGCCGCTGATCATCGGCGAGATTTTCGTGCCTTCTATATACAGACAGAATTACATGGCCGCTGATCATCGGCGAGATTTTCGTGCCTTCTTTATATAGACAGAATTATCTCGCCGCTGATCATCGGCGAGATTTTCGTGCCTTTTTTATACAGACAGAATTATCTCGCCGCTGATCATCGGCGAGATTTTCGTGCTTTCTTTATACAGACAGAATTAGCTCGCCGCTGATCATCGGCGAGATCCTGGTTCTATGTAAGTGAAAATTTAATCCATGCATTTATAGTATTATTCACATATTGAGAACATGGCGTAATTTTTGTCGTTCTGTATATTGAAAGAATCACAGTTTTGTCTGAACGCCGGAAATTTTGGTCAAATGGATCGCGCCCTTTGTTTTCCAAAGTCGTGTATCAACGAAAACGGTGGTAATACATATATAGTGCTCTTGCCTAACCTCGTCGGTAGCACCGCCAAAACATCTCTCCCATGGCATGCGATTCTATGAATGCATTCTATTTGTTCATCATGGAGAGTTTTGTGAACAAAACTCTGAAGAGAAGCATTTAAAGCTGACAAATAATGGAATTCATCAGCACGCAGGATTTTTTTGACCGGAAATCTCACCGCCACAAAGGTAACGAATCATGGCTCAGTTCTAAGTACCTTTTTGTTTCTTGACCAATCAGAGAAAAGTCCAGATTCTGGACTAGCAACAGACAAATAGTCAAGTAATTGTATCAGGCGTACCTTCCCGCCCTGACGAAAAATGTAAGGGACGCCTTATCGCAGGTTAATTTGAACGTTATATCACGCGTACAGTTTACAGTTGCTTTTTATCCACTGATGAAGAGGCAGCAGCCTCGAAGCGTATGGAAGTTTTAAGAAGTTTTTCGCGCAATAATGAATATCCACCAAGTTTCTTAACGAACAAACTTTGCGCAACACAGTTTTTATTCTTTTTGAGTTATTTTTTTGTAAAAAAAATACCTCTTAGTCGGCGCGTCGAGTATGTTATGGACGGATCATGGATCAGAGATGTATGTATGTCAGACCAATCAGATTGGATCTACTATCAAAGGGGCACTGTCACAGTATCTTAGCGTCATTTTACAATGCCAAAATATGTTCCTGCATCAACGGAAACCCCAAAATAATGATGCAGTTTTGTTATCTAGGACTTTATTGATACACCGAAACCATTTATTGCCACCTAGCACTTAGTATGGCAAGGATGGAAAAGGATTGAAATTTGAAAAAACTAGCAATTTTTTTCAAATTCTAGAGGCATTCCTTGAAAATGTTGCCAGAAATTCATAATGGTTTGCTCTCTGAGCCACCATTTGTTTGATTTGTTTTTTTAGTCCATTTGGGCATTTTGGGAACGAGTAAAGGTACCAGGTAAAGATTTCAGCAACGAATGAAACTGAAAACAGCAAAACTCCTGTGACAGTGCTCCTTTAAACACCAATCAAATTTCCTGTTGTAAAGGCAAATGGTATGTGAGAAGATTTGATCCTGATAAAGTTGAGAACGGCCATATTTATTCTTCTGTAAAAAAGGAGGAACTATTCATATATTGGGTTTACCTCGAAATTTTCTGTGGGTTAGGCTGAGGATTTTGTAGGCGGGTTTGATAGTCATTAGCATCTGGATAATCAGTCAAAGAAACATAGTGTTTGGGATATAACTGCGAGCATGCTTTGAAGGGTGAGCTTTTCAGTCCCATTCAATAAGGTTTTGAATTAAATGAGTGTTAGCCGCTATTCTACTAATGTTGATGTCGTTTCTATGATAGGAACAATTGTTATGTCAACTTCGGGGCGGAATGCACTAGTGGGAATGTGAAGAGGTTGTGACCAGGTTCGAATCGTTTGCGTGTTGTAGTGAAACCTAAATATTGCTCCAGAGTCGAGGGCGAGTCGTTAATTTCGGCATCCATTCACTGTCAATTTCAGTGATAAGCTTCAACGAGAAAAGCGAAGAGACTACGATTAATTTCTTCAACAGAACAAAAAGAAATTCTTCTGCGACGATTTAACATTTATAATGATTCTTGTTTACTACTGGGATGAGAAGATACGGTTATAAATGAAACTTAATCTTTTCTCGTCAATGTTATCAGGGTTTTCGCTTTATCACATTAATAGCCAGCACGAATTGTAGTAGAAAAAAAGAAAATTTCTTGTTTAAGATAACTGAAGTAGGGTATATGAAGTTTTGGGAGTTCTGTGATTTTATCAAGAACAAGGACTTTGGTGATTGAGTAATAAAGACTGACGTGTGTGTTGCCGGTTTGTGATTTTTAGTCTTGTTTTGAGGGGATTGTCACAGTTACATAATATACATTGGCTTGCTTCAATGTAATGATGGCTAGTTATGAACGAGATGAGTTTCGCGTTTTGAATAGTTCACGAGTCAGTAGTAAACAAATGGGAAGAGATATTTTATTTCAGGTTACAAAGGGTAACTTGATACTTTTGTTCTTCACAACGAGTAAATTCAATTAGAGGTCACGAATCGTCACGTCTAGTTCAAAGGACATATTTTAGAGGAGACGAGACTATTTAGATTTGCAACAGTTTAAAAGTTTACAAAAGAAGTGGAAGTGACAATTGTTTTGTTCTTGTATGCAAATGTAACGAGATATTTTTATTTTTAGTTACAAAGGGTAATTTGACACCCTTGTTTTTCACAAGGGAGTAAATTCAATTAGAGGTGATGAATCGTGAGCACTTGCTTCCCCGAGATGTTCAGACTACTTTTAGTTAGAAATGGTAACTTGACACTTCCGTGTTTTACAAGGGAGTAAATTCAATTAGAGCTGACGAATCGTCACCAACTGTTCCCATGAAATGTTTGAACAAACAAAACGAGATTTTGCTATTTTTGAGCGAATTTTTTTCTAAAAACAAATACCTCTCAGTCGGCGAGTCGGGTATGTTATCTATGGTCAATGGATGAGTGGGTGAGTGAGTGAGTACGTTAGTGAGTGAGAGATGTATGTATTTCACACCAATCAGATTGGATTACTATAAACAGCGAATCAAATTCCTTGTTTTGTTGCAGATTCGTGTAACATGATAGTTTTATTTGTTATTTCCAAATGGTAACTTGACACTTTTGTTTTTCACGGTCAGAATAAACTGGCAAACAAGAAGCCGATCTAGCGGCGCTCAGTCCAGAAAAATGTTTGGACCTATATTTTCTTAATAAATTCAGGGGCATTCTAATATTTCGCATTAATGGCAATTGCTAAAAAACGGGAACTTTTAGCGGAGATTTTCCTAAAGTTAAGGTTTGTGGTATTCCTGAAGACTCTGGCGGCGAGCTGACTGCAAATTAATTCGATCAGACTTTGAGGAAACAGTGGTTGCACCCTTCGCGAAATAAAGTCTCATAAGGTGGCAAAAAACTCTCAGGCGTTGGGAAGGGTAATGTGACAAGGAAACGTCCCAAACTCTGCAGATTTCGTGGCGTCTTGTAAAATTTATACAGTTTTTATAAGTCTTTCTTTTTTCAGGATTACCTTTCATAACGTCTTATTGGTTTTGATATCGATATTAATTTGAAATGGTTCCGTGGAATATCAAAACTAAAACAAATCTACGATCATTGTTGGAATCAGAACATGCTTGTTATAAACTGAGTTAAATTCAATGATACGTTGACTAGTAAAAACGTGACAATCTTATTTTTCACGCGAGCGTTTGTAACATGATACTTTTGTTGTTTTTTTCGTTAAGTTATACAACATGATCCCCTTGTTTTCTCGAAAACTTAAGTACGATGTGCTTTTTCTTCACTGCTGGAGATAAATATCTAAATTCAATTATACGTTGACTGGTGAAAACGCGACAATCTTACTTTTTCACGAGAACGTTTGTAACATGATACTTTTGTTTTCCTCCTTAAGTTATACAATATGATCCCCTTGTTTTCTCGAAAACGTAAGAGCGATGTGTTTTTTTCTAAATATCTACGAAGAAAGTGGAAGAAAAAAGATTTTTTTCAAAACACTTCTTATCATTTCACGGATAACCAAAAAATTATCTAATTATGAGATAATCACATTTGACGGTATCCGGTTTGAGCACCCCGAAGTTCTAGCGCCCCAGGTCTGAGCACCCCACATCTTGGTTCCAGCGCCCCGTGCTGCTAGTTTATGTGCCCCACTAAACATATGATTAAAGGAGACTAAATGAATTCAATACATCTTTTTTGTAAGTAAACGTTTATGTGTGTTTGTGTAAATCATATTTTTCGCTCCGCCTTTATACGGCGTCTACATCATTGTAAGCGACGAAACTATACATCGGCGTGGGTCGCGACTGAAAATTGCTGAAATTGGGCAGTAATGTTTGCTTGAGCTAACGGCGTCGGTAGCTAACACAAAAGCGAAAGAAGTTTTGTAGTCAACAAATAAATCGAGTTCGATCTCGATAAATACCCAACGAAACACAACAAAACTTATACCAAATTAAACCTTAAATAAGAGAGAAAACGTTTATTGATGTTTCTGTGATGCGAACTGAGTAGCGCGAATGAAAATTGCAAAGTTGAAATTTTACTCGCGGCCTCACCGTTCGCAAAAAATCGCGGCTCCGTCGCAAAATATCGCTCGCTCG
>JAHPZR010002413.1:37500-42500 GCA_019787425.1 Platygyra sinensis
CGCTAGAAATAGTGTTTCAGAGCTTGCAGCCCCTTGTCAATACCGTCGCCTACTCTTCTCAAACTGGCTGCCTACTTCAAACTTTATTGAAACCCCTGCATGTTATTGAAAGTTTCAGTAACCGAGAGTGAGTTCTTTGCAGGAAAAACTCAGACAGAGACCTCGCCTTCCTGTATAGACCAAATTTTCGAGATTAATGAGTAGTGTATTGCATGCTTTTTTACTTTGGTTTTGCAGGCATGCAAGTGGCCCGGGAGCAAATTATACATGTATATTGGTTATTGACCAAGTGTGAGGTCCATTCGCGTCCCCAGAGCCCACGGTCCTTCTGGCCTGTGGCAGGGATCGAGAGCTCTGGCTTGTCCAACGCTGGAAGTGTGTGATTCATGTCAAATCTCGCAAATCTGATTGGTTGAGAATACGAAACAGATACTCTGCGTATACTCAGAAAATTGGGTCCAGCCAGAGCTCTTGATCCCAGCCACAGGCCAGAAGGATCATAGGCTCTGGGGACGAGAATGGCGTGAAGTCAAGATGGCTGGATATTGGCCTTTTTTTTTTGCATGTTTATGGACCGAGACAGAGTCAAACTCGCAAAAAAAAGGAAGAGGCCAATATCCAGCCACCTTGCCCAAACAAGCTTGGTAAATAGAGGATTAATTATATGGCTTTCCTGGAAATTTTTCTTGTGGACAAGGCAGGTAGTCCCAAGCAGCTCCATCTTGCCCACTCGGGTAGCCAATCACAGCTCGCGATTTGGTTCTCTTGCCTACTCACAGATCTATCCATTGTATACTGGTAACAAGGGAGAATAATGCCCTACAATTGGCCAATCAAAGTGTGTGTCATGTAGACTACAAACATTAGTCATATAATAAGAACAATTAACACTTGAAAGTGTAGCTTAACAAGATTACCGTAACAGGTGGACCCAGGGAAGTATGGCAATATTATACAAGGCTTCAAAGTTACAGTAAAAGAAGATGGAGTACGAGGACTCTCCAAGGGTTGGGCCCCGACGTTCATTGGCTATTCTATGCAGGGGCTGTGCAAGTTTGGCTTCTATGAAGTATTTAAGATCCTTTATGGCAATATGCTTGGTGAGGTAAGTGTATTACATGTAATTGTGACCTAATATTTTGCTTGCTTCTAACAAGGTGATTGGTAAAAGCCAGTATGCTCTGTAATTTTTTTAATTCTTGTTACTATGCAGAAGTATTGAGAATAATAATTTTGAGTTATCATGATGAATGAATGTGAAATTATTTGCACTTATCACCTCTAGTTCACCCCTTTAGGACATAACTTATTGCCCCTATTCACCCCTTTAGGACATACAGGTAACTGCCAACTCTTCTACATGTACTCATGATCATACAGTACATCCAGGTTTCCTTGATAACTACCAAATTTCCTTGTCCCTACAACAGATGGAATTTTAATTTTAATTTTAATTAAGGATATCACCTTTAGTTCACCCCTTTAGGACACAACTAATTGCCCCTATTCACCCCCTTAGGGCATACAAGTAACTGCCAACTCTTCTACATGTGCTCATGATCATACATCTAGATTTCCTTGATAACTACCAAATTTCCTTGTCCCTACAACAGATGGAATTTTAATTATAAGAAAAATTTGGGATTTGCTTAGAACTGATGTTTGTGGGTGAATAAGTGCAGAGCTTTTTTGCAATTGTCGAGTGTTTTTAGAGACTCGATTACTGATCATGGACTGTCGGTGATTTTGCTGCATTTATGGAAAAAATGGTTTCAAAATCAAGCCTTTAACTGCTTCCAAGTACACAAATGGTACAAAAGTATCAAGATGAAGATTACATACATGTACATGTATGTGAACTGTCAAGTGATCTTTCTGATGAGGCACAGTGCCAGAATTTGGAAAAGACTCATTAGGCTAACCTGCAGATCTTGTTCAAAACTTGTTTTTCAGGAAAAGAGCTACCTGTTCCGAACCTCTCTGTACCTCGCCGCATCCGCTAGTGCAGAGTTCTTCGCTGACATTGCCCTGGCTCCGATGGAAGCTGTTAAAGTTCGTATCCAAACACAGCCTGGCTGGGCCAACACCCTGCGAGAGGGAGCCCCCAAGCTTTGGGCAGAGGAGGGAATCAGGGGGTATGTTGATTGGCTTTTAATTTAATACTTCTGTGTCGTATGATGGCAATGCCACAATCCAACAAGAACTGGGCTTAATACAAGGATATCCTTAAATTTTCAAATTTATACTGTACACGTATACATACCAAAAATAGCGGAAGTGACGTAACAAATTGGTTAGATTTGCGCAACCGCTGACCTAGTAGTCAACTTGCCACGAATAGCAAACGTGACAAGCCTAATTAATGCACTTTCTGGATGATTGCAAAACACCGCGAGAGAATTTGTGTAATAAATGTAGGCATTCAGTGAATAAAATGAGAGCAAAACATATCTGTAGATATATATTTAAATATTTATTTTTTTCTCCGAAAATGAGCCCGCGTACCTACCCTTCCCTCCATCTCGTGTTACGTGGCTGTTACGTGCCCAAGAAGGCAGCCATATTTTACGAATGTTGTCCACGCCAGATGGGATGTATACTGTATTAGTTGATACATGGAGTGAATTTGGTTAAAAATGTTGAAAAATTTTAGAATTTGTGGAGCCCTAACTGGCTTGAGATATTCGTCAGATTCGTCGGCGTCCGTTACGGTCATTACGAGCTCAATGAGTCTTCTCAGCTCATTGAAGGCAGCCATTGTGGATTTTGACTTCAGTCGTTTGTGATTTCTGGTGAGTAAATATTGCTTTCTTTAATTGTTTAAATTTGCTTTAAGCAAAACATACAGCCCACACGTCAAATCGAAATGACCCAGAACAAAACTAAAGTCTGTTTCAGACTAATTAAGAGTCCAGAAATATTCGCCAGGGCTACGATCGCTGCGTGACAATTGCTATAAAGCTCCATTCACTAATAAGCTTATTTACAGCGTTATGAAATTGCTAGTTCCACTGAAATGCCAGATGACTACTATTGCTTTATAATAATAGCCCTAAGTCGAATAATAATATTATCAGTAACAGATGATATCCTGAAATGCATAAGGTGGAATGGAATCTGTACTTCGTTGCTGATTATCGTCGCTCGTGTGTTACACGCGTAGACCCAGATCGATCAGGCAAAACAAGACATCAAGTTAAATGAATCTAACCATGATACCAAAACTGACAATCTTACAAGCTGTGTAATACTTGGTGACTATTGTAGTCACCCAAATGGGGCTGAAATGCAGGTAAATTATCTATTCAATATCTCAGGTTGTTGAAAACAGAGTTGATCAGAGTTATCTGCAGTGTGTTTGCTTTCACTCAAGACTCTTGTCCTGCTAGGCCCGAGTTTACTTAAAAGAGATGTGCCCTATTTCTGGTATCTTCCAAATTATTTTTTATTTATATCTTCATCTTTTTTATCTATTTAATTTCAGGGGCAGCAGTTAATGTTACATCTACTGGATTATTCCTGGCTACCCATAATAGTTATTTAATAAAAAAAAGTAATAAGTAATTATTATAAACAATACAGTCAAATGAATAATGACAATGACAACCCAAGAACTTTAAATGATAAATACTTTGAGTTCAGGGTGGATTTTCTTGGCAAACTGACTCCATCAGACTTCAACGCTTTCCTTCGAAAACCAAGCTAACACACTTTCAACTTCATTAAGCCAGCAGATAACTGATGTACAATTTGTAGCTCACCATCTTTGATTTCGTCTAGACCTGTATTTTTTGTAATATGGTACATGTTTAAAACAGTTGCACAAGCTTTCTCAAGGTGTACTGATAAATGTTGCACTAATCACTTACATTTTTTGAATAAATATCATACGTAAACTGTAACAAGCAAACAGTGAACGAGGCTTTCACTTTGTTTAGATGACACAACATTTACTAAACAATGAACACAAATGCTTGACAACAAAACAAAGAATGATGCCATATTGTCCTAATCTATTATACAGCAAATGATTCATTTACCCAATCAGTCAATTGTAAGCCTGCTGATAGCTAAGATACATGTCAGGAAGAAGCTTGATGCTTATTGATGCACCACCAACATTGTTAAACGCTATAATACACAAGAAACACTTAATTCATTTCATGGCTAAGAGCATGAATGAGTTGGCTCATAAGAGCCCTTTGATTTAAACAGGCGAGACATGTTTATGTGCTTGGCGACTGGGCATGAGAAAACCCTGGCCTACCACACTGCTGTGCTTGTTGCATGAAAGGTGAAAATTCTGCCATCTACAGTAAGCCACTTGTTGTGGTTGTTTCACGGCTAAACACACTCATAACTGACCAACTTACATTGTAAGTCTTGCCAAAGGCTCAAGCTGAAAGCTGTCGAAATTGAGCAGGAGCTGCTTGACAACGACGATACACTGAAGGAACTCAAAGAAGCCAAAGTGCTTAGCTGCAGTCCGGAAACCTTGGAAAACATCCAATCCAAGTAGTTCTTTTTAAGATTGGTTGACTGGAATTGTTGTGGAGAAATCACATTGCGTAGTGATCTGGCAGGCCTAATCACTCATCCTAATCTCGGTTTGTCGATGTTTCCTGTTTGAGTGAAAGGTTTTATTTTCGTCACGTCTAACAAACATTATGTGTGATGTGTGCTATGCTGGGGAGCATGCTCAATTTAGCCATTTTCGATCCATGGCAGAGGTCTCTTTTCTCCTGTCAGCGATCACCAGGAAAAGGGCCTCTGCTAGCAGGGAAGCACTACACTGTACATGTAGGTGACAAAAATTTTGTAAGCTTGGCTGAAATTCAGGAAAAATTTCGGTGTAGCAAATTTTTGTTCCAAAATTTTTTGTTAAATACAGTTGCACTGGGAAGTGACACATCTTATCTTTGATGCTAAAAATGTCAATCAAATTGTTGGTCCTGCAGAAGTATTGGCAATAGAAGAGGTAGGTTCGGGGAAATAGACCT
>JAHPZR010002413.1:47500-92500 GCA_019787425.1 Platygyra sinensis
ATTAATGAACGAATTTGTTATTGCAGGTCTGTGGAAGGGACTCGGTCCTCGTATTATCATGATTGGTACTCTGACAGCCCTGCAGTGGTTCATCTACGACTCAGTGAAGGTGTTCTTCCGCCTTCCCCGTCCCCCACCCCCAGAGGAACCCGAGAGCCTCAAGAAGAAACGCCTCTTGAAGCAAGCTCAACAAGCCGCCTAAAATTTGAATCGGCTTTCTATCCTGTTCTGACCCATGTGGGTAATACAGCTCCAGAGTTAACGTTCATGTATTTAATATTAATTAAGAAAAATGACCAATGACTGGATTCAAAGTGCTGTACCCTGCTGATCTCGTATAGCACTTGTATAGATCTGCGAGGAGTTGAATCATATCTGATGCGTGGTATTTGCGTAGTGAATTTGAATAGCTGTACTCGTTTTTATGGTCAACTGGATTTGACAATAATAAAGCTACTTTTACTACTTTTGATCTACTGACGCTGATTCTACTTAAGCTCAATTTCCGTCGCTCTCTCGAGTTTGGTCTACGTTAATCGAGCCTACATTGTACTCCTTTTATTTCAGATCACGTCATTTCAGTCGTGGTGAATAGGCTATTTCCGAGTTCCCTTGTGCCTCTGTTTCAAAGCGAGTCTTAGTTTCGCACTTAAACTCGTTTTGAAACAGAGGCACAAGAGAACTCGGAAATGGCCTATTCTTATATGCGAGGCCGCATACTGAGTCTATGGCAGCCTCTTCTAGGTGTTCAGTTGGTTTGGGCGCAGCGCGGAAAACAGCGGCGAGTAAAAACGCACTTTTGTGTTATGCTTTTTCTGCCGCTGTTTTTCGCGCTGCACCCAACTAACTGAATACGTGGAAGAGGCTGCTAAGCCCACAGACTTCGTTTTGAAGTTTCTAAGAAAAATAACCTTAGGTTTGTAAGCAACTGCACGCGCCATGGTAGCTTGACGAAATATTGTTGAATAGCTTGTTACAGATATCTATATTATGGTCAGCCGTTTACTCTCTCCTAGAGAAATTAGAATTTTTAATCTCTTTATTTTTAGGATGGACCCATTAGTGTCCTATTAAGAGTTTCGAGCGATCTCCCCAGGTGCTTGCGCCAGTTTTTTTTTAATTGGATAATAATCATTGTGCTTCAAGTCCACCTTCAACCAAGACTTTCCAAAAATACGACACCTTCAGATTATATCGGTGCATGGAGATTTTGTGGAGGTTGTTCTCCCACAAATGTGACTGATTGTAAATTGTTATCCTTTTGTGTTAAGATTCGCAGTTTATAATCACGGTTTCCATTGACATAAAGAAACCATGGTAATTGATACGCCTTGCCAGATGGCCTTCTGGTCTTGCTTCTGATCTTCAACCTCGTTCCCAGGGCTTGGGGCAAGCCAGACAAAAGGTCCTGGGAACGAGGTTTTGAGTCAACAAAATGTAAATTCCACAAACACGAAAGAGGCGCTCGGGCATACAGGGTCATGTGCTGGCTACCCCCTCTTGATTTCAATGCGACTGATTTTAAGACTACTTTTTTTCTTTTCGGCTCTAAAAAAGCTATCAGTGTTACAGAGGGCAGTCCAATGATTTTTTTTTTGGAAATGGTTTGTAAGACTTGCATAAAGAAGGGAAATTTGAAAAGAAAAATACGAGAAACGACAGACTTGTAGGAAAGTTAAAGGAACTCAGTCATGGCATTTCCAGTTCTTTTGGTCACGTAAATTGAAGGAAGTCTAAAATAGTAGTTTACTACGATAGAAAAACACCAAAGAGATAGTAATTAGCCATAAAGGAACAAGAACGGTAAGGGGTGGAGAAGATTGACACGGATTGCAAACGACGAACTTAAACTTCAGGTTTAACTTTTCAAGATGCTCAAATTACCGTAGCTTAGTTTTTTTTTTAAGATAAGATCCGCTTTTAAATATCAAAGTTTGATAAATAATTCTTTAAGATTGATTTAGTGGGTTGATATATCTTTTTTTCTTACAATTTTTACAGTCGCGCTGTGTTGTCTCAAGATTTTTACAGGTTTTACTTTAGTAGATGTTACATGTAGATATGAATAGTTGATAGAATGACACTATGTTGAAGATTAACCCCACCTAGAAGAGCTTTCGTGTCTGGGGCAGCCTTTTTGGTGGTTCCACGTGCACTGCATTTAATTCTGCATCAGTGACAGTCCAATAAGAAAAAAGCAACTGGTTATATTCTCTCATTTTTTGGAGATCGAATATCAATTTACTTTCTTCGCTGCCTATTTCATCAACAGTTCTGAGAATTTGAAAGTAAATCATAGTCTTGAAAGGCAAGTATTCTGTTGCTAATTATTTCTTTATTTTCCGCATCACCTGTCCGATAAGTAACAAAGTAAAAGCAACGTAAAGAGGCTTACCACCTCTTTACCAATTGAGTTCTTAATTTGGCGATGTACACCGCACAGACTTGAATAACTCTTCCAACGGTTCGGGCTCGCTCGTTTTCATTCCCTCTCGGACCATCTGGGAATAAAGTACGGGTTAATTAAAGAGAGGCTCTGTTATTAGAGTTTCAGTGTAACCTGCTTGTTAACGCGACGCAATGATGCCCAGGTAAACAATTACTTGAGAAGTCCAGTGAACAAAGTATAAGGCCCCGCATCTCTAACACTTCAGAGTAAAACCATAATGTCACACACTGAACAGATTTGAAGGAAATAAAATGACCTCGTTATTCTGGGTTTAACACCCTCTCCCGGGACGGTTCCTTAAATCGGTATGTACTGCCCCAAAGAGCGTAGTTTCTCAATCGTTTTGGTCGGAAATAGGGTATCGATTTTTGCCATTTTGGTCATGAATTGGATATAGCTTTTTCATTCTAGTCTAGAACTTGAGTGTTATTCTTAGAAGAAGCTCGCTTTTTCAACATTTCCATAAGACCAGCAAAATCCCTTCATTAACGATGTTTAGGGCAACTGTGCCAGCCGCAGCGGTCATAAACAGGGTAACACGGTTTTTGGTCAGGCCACAAATAGAATATCGAGACTGACCGGGATTTGTACCACTAAACTATATATGTTGGATTGTACTTATTTTGAGATAAAGTGATAAAATTAATTTTGAAGAATTCTGAAAAACAAGTTTCTCAAAGTTAAAGTAAATTTCTCTGATTTCATTTGTAGTTTCAACATGTTCAAATCCTTCACAAACCTTGTATAACTAAGCTATGCTTGATCATGAAAAACCATTTTAAACGCGGTGAAAACGCAGTCTAAGTAAAGTAGTAACAAAAAGTTTTTAATTTATCGCAATTGCCTTGATGTCTTTTAGTTTACTTTTGAAGAACTTTAAAGTGATTTCAGATGTCCTCTAAGATATATGGAAACTTTTGGATCAAGATGTCTGCTAAATGGAAAATTTATCACAGGCTTGTGTCAATTTTCATCATGAGTCTGACTGACTGTATTTTCAATAAAAAAGTTCTCAATTTTCCCAAATAGCACAAATTATATTGCTTGTTATTCTCTGTCATAATACAAATAGCAAAAAAAACCAGAATTATAGCCGCAATTAAGAAAAGTTAATACAAGCTTTTGGCCATCATTAGAAACCTTCATAGTGACTGAGAATTCGACTGAATTATTCATGAATCACAACTTCGGAGACCTATATTCTTATTAAATATCTCGCCAAAATGCCTGATAGCTAATAAACCTTCAAAGCTAGGGAATCTATCCTCGAAACATTACTCAACGGTTAGTATACAAATCTTCCGTCTTCGAGAATTACAAAAACCATTTGCAAGAGAAATACCAGAAGGTAAATTTAATGTTTTAACCCATTTCACCCTAAAGACGTTTTGCACCAATCGTTTTACGTTCTATGTGAGTTTAGAACTCGAATTATGACACAATTTTGATAAAAAAACTAGAACGTTTTCATTTTTTTGGGTAACAATGCGAAAGTGATAAATTCATTGCCAGAATATAGCTTTCTTTCGTCAGAGACCTCCTTAAGTTATATAGTTTGGCACCGTTTGTAGAGTATAAAATAAGTTTCGAGTAGGCCACAGCCAAAATCAAGTTAGAACACTTTGGCGAAATATTCCAACTTACATTACACAATAAAGAATTTTAAGTCCCTTTGGATCGTGTTACATTATAATAAAGGAAAAACTCAATTTGTGCACTCAATTTGAAGAAACGCCGCGGCGCGAAAATCGCCATGTTAATCGGATAAAAACAGCATAAAAGTAGAAAAATTTGGAGCCCACTAGATCGTAACACCTCTGGTTTCTTAGATGCCACATTGCCGCGTATTTTCCGGTATTCGCAAAACGCTATCGAACTGGTTATGTCTCTAACACCGAGTCGATTCAATTTGACAGCATGGAAAGAAAATGAAAGAAAGCCTGGATCAGACTATTTTTTTGCCAGTCTTAGAAACGATTTTTCTTAACACAAGCCAACTCTATATCTTGTGTTTAAAATGTTTAAAAATCAAATACAAAATTTAAGTTAAATAGGGACTTGTTTTACTAAAACTGAGTGAAAAGCTTCCTACGAATTCACTGAAAAGACTTTTGTTGAATGAAAGTATTTGCAATTTTTTTTCAGGTGAACCTTGAAGTTAAACTAGATTGTCGTAAAATCTCAGTGAAGCAAACAATTTGTTCAAGTGTTGAGAAGTGCTTAAAAAGGTTTTCATAAATAATACTCGGGAGTTATGTTTGGAAGAAGTTGTGTTCGAGAATGTTTTTTTCCAATGGATATGTTTTTTCATCGCTAGCTGCTCCGCGAATACGTGTGTAAAAAATATCACTGAGGTTTGCTTCACAACAGATGGTCTCGGCGAATTGAAAGAAATATGTAATCCCAGTCTTTGTGCTCCCCGCTTAATACTGAAATAAATAAAGGGCCCGAAATAGAAAACGCAGTACTTCGTTTTACAACGAAAATAGAGTTATTGAAGTTGTTTCAGTTTCAGAGAATCAAAGGCTGAATCTCTGCTGGTTTTTAAGCTGTAGCGCGATCAAGGCTACTAGAACTGACTGCCCTTGATAAAATTCACCGTCTCCAAACAGTTTAAAAACTTGCATCATGTGTAAGCTAAGACAATTTTATTGGGCAAATATATTTATGAATAACCTACTTTTTCAATAACGGAACACGTTTTGCTTGAAACGCTTACTAAGCAAACCACAGGAAGCTTTTCTAAAACAAAGGTACGGTTGACAAATTATGCAACGAGCTACCAAACTCAAAGGAATGAACAAATGTTTTTACTTTTCAATTCAGGCGACTTGCTCTATGACTTAGGAAAACAGCTTGCAAGAAAATAAGTGAAATTCCTTCCGAAGAATAGAACTCTCGTTTGATTGAAGGGTACTGTGTCTTTCATTCAACTAACAAAACATGCTTGTGATCTTGCCAAGAAAATGTCAAGTGCGTTTTTTGAGTTGAAGTAGCTTCTATAAGATTTTCCATTGCGTTCGATCGCCCCTCGTTTTCCTAGAAAAAAAGGGTTTAAAAGGCCTTTTAACAGAGTGTGAAGACTTATCTTTGCAAAAACAAAAGAGAGAATTAAAGATTTGCCTTATTTGAGGCAAAACAGTCGAATCTGTACAAATTCTTTCCTCAACACTGAACAGAGTTCGTACGCAAAACAAAATGGCGTGGAACCAGTCGGAACAAAATACAACTCAACGCGTTCAAAGACAAACATTTCCACGCCATCCAAACTGTTGGGCCCAGTTTGATAAAATGAAGATTCTAATTCTTATTATAGTATGGATTTCAGAATGATTTTATTCACCATCTTGAGTTGTGAGTTGTCGAGGACAATGATATTTTCTTGACTGCACGAGGCTTGTAACGCCCTCCATTCTTTTCATCCATGTGTTACGCGCGCTGAATGGATTCACAAACTCTCGATAATTATTTGAGTACGATTTATTTTCCAATTATTTTCTTCTGTTCAAAGTGTTAAATAAATGGTTTCCTCTAGTGGAATTCACTGGGATGAAACATCAACTAACAAGAATTTTGGAAGTTTTCTTTATCGACGGCTTAGTGCTCTGGTCATGGAAATTTCGACCAGTGGTTGTAATTTTCAACGGTTCTCTATAAGGCGAAGAGTGCAAAATGCTATCTAAATAGAGAAGATTCGTTGTCATTTAGTAAAATTTTTATAAGCGAAGCATTCTCATTTTCGAACTTCAGCGAAACTCGACAAGAAGATTTTTTTTCAATTTCTCTATACTGTTTCCTTCCATTCCCGGCAAACACATATTGCTAAATGTTCTCAAGTTCTTCTGTAAGGCCTGAAAACAATTATGTAAAATGTCTTAGTTTATGTTTTGTGAGCACGTTTACAAGACGTAACAAGTTAGCTAGTTTAGGCTAATTTTTGCGGCCTCGTTAAAATGTTCACCCTCTAAGAGCTGAAAGGAAACCTCTTTGAGCAGTACAGATCGAGTTATTAAATAGCAATTCATCGAATTTGAAATATCTTTTTATAATACCTGCCACATGGTTTTCACCCAATTCGTGTCAGAGTCCAAACTGCTTGAAATGCAAAACATTGTGTAAAGTCTGTGATACATTTTCTGGCTTCAAACCTTTGGAGGTGAATGTGTTTTATATTACTAAAGTTCGTTTCTGGGCTAAAACCCATGTATATCGTTAGAAAAGGTATTTTTTACATGGAGGAACAATTCTTTATTATCTTTTGTTTAGCAAGACAAACACTCTTGTGTTTAATTTTCACACCTTCTTTTTGCAAGGGTACAACAGAAATTTGAGTGCAAAGACCGACTGAACAAGTTCAAGAAATTTGTAAAAACCCAGTTCTTTAACATGACTTGTTCCTTTCCGAGTTTCTAAAACACAGATAGCTTTTTACCTCACCACTAAAAGAAATTTGAAAGGAAATCTCAATATTATTTTCTATGTAAGTATCTCAGAGGTACTGGATGGTTTTTAATTTAGAGCACGAACGGTATGTTAAAACATAGGCGTGAAATTATTCGAATTTAATTCCCGAACTTTCTATAAGTACGTCAATTGGCGAATAAAAGCTTCTTGTGGTAAGAGATACATAATTTACATTAACCCAAAAATAAATTAAAAATTCCCAGTTTGAAGCCATGTTCTTCTGAAATTAAAAGATACCAAAACAAGATAAGTAGCTTTTGCTTTAGGTAGAATGGTACAATATCTCACCTCTTGAACTTCGAACATCTTCCCGCACGCGACCAAGAACAAATTTAATAAATAAATAATAACGCAAATTAAAATGCTTTTTTCTTGCCCTAACCGCAGAACCAATATTCTTAGGAACATGAATCGAAAACAGGTTGTACATATTATGTTATTTTTACAATCACACTTGCAAGCTCTTGTTTTGTATACTAAGTTCACTCGCAGGTAGGTTTGTCCAAGGCAAGCATGCTATTGCAGTAAAACTTTCCTCGGCTTTTTTTTAAAAAAACCCTAAGATCGACATAAGCGTGTTATGGTGATTTATTTTTATTTAATGTTCACAGGTTTTTCACTAAGCTATTTATTTAAATTTTCTGCTTCTTTTTGGTACAAAATTGCAGTTGAAACATAATCGATGGTATGTTTGTAAGAACCGTTGCTACAAACTCAGCGCTTGAAATTTTCTCCTAAAATGCTCTATTTCGTTTGACTCTTACTTCTAGACACTGGATGTGGCTTTTTTGAAGAGAAAGAAAACGCTAATTGATAGAGAACTCCCTCCTTTATAAAAAGAAAATTCAAAGGACCTGGAATTGTAAGACCGCGGACAAATAAAAAAAACGCAAGTCAGATAGGACAAAAAAACCGCCCATGTGTTTGCTAAAAGACTAAGGGATATTTTACCCAGTCATGTTGTTCGCTCTGAGTCGGCCGCCGTAAATTTGCTGAGATAACATCAAACGTGAAATAAAAGATGGAATAATACTGAGGCCTTGAAAAGCACGCGACACTACAAAACACTTTGACCACGATAAAAATATTTCTTTGAACAAACCAAATTAACTTTAAACCTTTTTAATTCCAGTGTTGGGTACTTGAAATCTTTTTCGTCCTTGCCTTTAAATCCCAGCTCTTTTCGTGACACGTTGAGCCTGAAATTTGAAGCGGCGAACTTAACGTTTTCAATCACCTCATGTTGCACACATTTCCAAAGATCTACCGCCCAATTACTATGGAAGGTTGCTGAGAGAATATCATGTTTGAGTAAACATAAAAGTATCTTATTTTATAGGGCTAAACAGCACACCTTATAACAAGATACCGAAGCAGATCTGAACTTTGCCTGTGGAAGGCTGGAATTTAAGAGGCTTTTTTGCCACTAGTTGTGAAAGCTAAGCTCGAGGAAAACTTTCGCATTTCAAAATTTTATTTTCATTTTCCTTGCAAGAATTGAGATCATATTGTAATTTAGCTAGGTAAATTACATGTTGTATTATAAACATGTTACATGTAAATGACAAAGCTTGGAATCGGCCGATGGACTTCAACTCAAAACATTTTTAAGTGAAGGAATAAACAGCCCTAGCTGTTTTACGATTGACTGTGTTGTGCTTTTAAAACTAAGAAACACTGAATCCCAGTCTGCCTTTGAAGTCGTGTAAGTTAGAAGATTACAGGGGATAACTAATGCCTAATCCATTTAAGTCCAGTAACATTGGGAAAAAAAGCGCATTAAATTCCCCGAAGAATGGCTTTCCATCAAGACTATTTCGCCCAGCAAATTTCGCGAATATGGCCGCGGATGTGGGTAAAATCGGGGGCGAAACACCTTCTAGGTAATCAACGCTAATTGACATTGATAAATTAATTCCCAGATTTGAAATTAAGTTGATCTCGACTGTTTTGAATAGATACTTGAAACAATTTACAACATCCAAAATTCGTTTCATCTGCTTATTCTGTGCACGTGCCAAAGACAATGAACACACGCGGCAGAGTAAAAACCGCTTGGCAAGCTCTAGCAATTAAGCTGACTAGATAAGATAAGCTAATTAGGTACCTAAAGTTAAGAGCTGAGACACTGCTGCGAATATTAATTTTTAACATGCTAGCTAGTATCGATCGAACACTGTCGCGGAATTAAAGAGAAGTGCATTACTCGGTGAAGGCTGGGTCGTGTCGCTAGTGCCTGCGATGTACTGTTTTCATGGCGCATGGCATGGACAGAACATACTGTATATAGGTACACCGTTGTACTTTATTAAACAAGTTCTCTTCTTGCGTAAGAAACAGCGGCGTGGCTTCTTTTATTTCTAGTTTTTCAAGTGTTTACACGCGCCATTGTACCCCGCAATCTAATCGGTCTATTAGCCTACACGCACAGAAATTAATCTGTGTAAATATTTACTCTGAAAAGTGTTTTGATTCTGTTGGCTCATTGAAAACATGTAGTTCGGCTCGACCAAAAACAATTCAGGTGATTCTCTCTTTATATTTCATATTTGAAAGGTGTTGGTTTGCCGGCTTTGTTTGATTGCGAGAGACAGCGATTTAACTTTGAATCATACAAGCCAGGAATTTCATACCTTCTTGCGAAATTCGCAAAAGAAGGGTCGGGTTTTATTTAAATGTTATCTCTTAATTTAGGCGCACTTCGCGGTGATTTGCCGTAAATAATCTCTCATAATGAGATTAATTTTGCTTGTTATAACATGCACACATCAGCTGCCCTAAAAATGCTTTTGTTTGCGTTTTCCAAATCGAAATCTTTGCCAAAACATTAAGATAATTCACTTCTGACGTAATCAAACTCAGTCTAAAATTTCTTCCGCAGCTTTTCTGCACCAATCACAGAATTCCGTAGCTCTTAAAGTGATGTTACCCTTGCGGGTAATAAAAAACGTATTTGCGCGCTCGCGCCCAACAGTGCCTCATTAAAATTGCATTGCTTTCCCGCAATTACGAAAATATCGAGTTCTGTTTCTTTTGATAAGGTATCATCTAAAGTAGGTCGGACACGCGACCATGAGAAAACTAGGCTTTGTTCGAATTTGCAAATCTTACTGAAATGTTTAATTAGCTATTGGGAATTCAATGGGGTTCCTAAAATTCACCTGCCAATCAACGTTAAAGACCATCTTGTTTAGAACGCATGCCACGCGACTTTGCCACGCGCCGCATTCAACGTTTATCAGCGACCTCTTAACCTTGCCAGGTGGTTGCGGCTCTTCTAAATAATTGTACAAACTTGTTTTTTTATACTCCTTGCAAATACGTACTTCCATAACAGATTTTAATTGGATGAAATGAACTCGCGGTGTTTCCGATTCCCTTCATTTCCAATTGCGAAGGCGCCGTTTTATTAAATCTCTTGCTAAAGAGGGGTTAAGCTTTCTTCCAATTAGCCTCGTTCACTCCTCTAAACTTGAACAATAAACAGCGGTTGATATTTTTCTGTAGAACTTCTTTGTTCTAGACCAAAATGTTTTCTTTAAGGGCTTTTTTCATTATATTTTTACCTAGGTCGCCTTGCCTCTAGCTTGCACGTGGGCAAGTCTTTCAGGACAAACAAAAATCAGCCGACAATACTGCAATTTAACTCTAAACTCCCGGCTTTGTTTTGCGGCGATTTGTTTGAATGCAATTTAAATTAGACAAAGACTTTGCAACAGTGTGGAAATCGTGTCAAGGAAAACCAAGTCCCTAAAACTCGACCAGAAACGTGTTATGTAATTGTTTAGTTGTTATAAAGTGATTCCGGATAAATTGAGATAAAAAACGCTTTCAGAGATTAAACCCCTACCGAATGAAAATAAAGGCAAATTTCAAAGCCATTTAACGTGATAGTAGCCTACAGAGAGAGAGAGAGAGAGAGTACTTGGTGGTAAAATAAGCATTTTTAATTTTAAACGCGTGCTACGCTCCATAAATCACAGTTGGCGACGAACATCGCAGTAATGTCGGCGCCATATTTAACATTCAGAGAAAGCGATACGCGCGCGGGCGAGTGAATTTAAAATGGATTTTTGAGAGAAGTCCGTTTTCACCCTTTGTGTGGTGAATTAAAACGGTTTGTGAGTTAAAAGGGCGTAAAAGAACGCTTTCTTCGTCTTCACTGCTATATTTGATGTGTGATGAAGTACTATTGAAATCCTCAAGGAAGCGCGTGGTATTTATTTTCAGTGCATTGTTTTTTGGACAATTTCATTTACATAACAAAGCCGAAAAAATCTTGACACACTGGGCCACGTTTCTCTTTTTCGTCCACGCGGATTTATGTGACAACTTGTCAGACATATAATGACCAGGATAACCTATTTACCTCAACAAGTTTCATGAGAGCCTGCTCGCACAAATAGAACAAAAAAATCTTAAGCAAGACCAGCTAATGCAATTAAGACTGTGAAAATGATTAAAATCATATTTAACAACATTGCGATGGGTTTCCCGCTTTGCAGAATTCGCCAATAGTTCGTTTGCAACGCATCTCGACTCTTCCGTAATATTCAAAGGTTTCTGCATGGCTAATGAATTACGTAAAACTTGTTCTTGCCAGCGCGAAATGATGACACCTGGTATACTGAAAGAAAGCAATTGAGCCCTTGTATATTACAATACAGTATTATGAAGGAGCAAATGATAACTCCTTTCCAATAGAAACGCGTCGTAGATTTCTTGTTCTGTTGTGATACAGATAATACTCAATTAGTATTTTATTTTTCGGCCTTTCAAGCTACGATAAAATATTTATGTCGGGTTGATCTGGATATTGCAATTACAAAACTATTTTCAGACAACTCGGCGACTTGAAAAACATTAGCGCAGATTGCGTGGAACATTTTTTTTTTCAAAGCGAAATGATCTTCCTGCCACGGCATACTGCTCGGTTAATATGCTTAGATGAAAGCAAAGATACACATAGGGTTGCTTATAGTTTAGAACCTATGTATCTCTTTTTGCCTTAGTTGCTTAGCGATGTTGTATAAACTTGGTTCCGTCGGTATGTTAATGTGATCTAAACAAACATCTGCTTTCACAAGATGAGAATAAAATTCTCGATTCGTCCTCTCAAATAAGTCAGCCCAGTTTCGTTTTTCTTTGCGCATTGTCTCCGGGTCTTTTTTGGAAATCCGTTCCTGAGAATTGACGGCAGTTGTTCGGTCTTAAAACAATCGGGCGAAAAAAGAATGTTTCAACGTAAACAAGAAATCTTCATAAGAATATAGAATCCAAAAGGTGTTGTACCATTAAAGAAGATTAAACATTCTTTCTGTAAAACTCGATAAAATATTCATACAGCTGTTTTTTGGTAGACGTTTTTATGCTTCACTGCAGTCCCCTGAGGCTGTAAGCTTTTTTTAGTTTATTTGTAAATAAGACCAAAAGCAGTTCTTTCCAGTTGCGCGAATGTTTGATACGGACCGGAAGTGAACTTCGGCGTGTGAGTAAACTAGTCGCTTTAACAGCTCCGTTTTAGAAGCGAAGTACGGTATTTCCGCACTTTAGAAAGTACAACTACAGAACGTGAAAATTAGAGTTCGCAATTAGGTGATAATGAGCTTGCTGGGCGGGGACAGTTTTCTTCAATTGTTCAAAGACGTTATTAAGGGTGCCCTCGGGCCCGCTTTTGATTGGCTGCGCCGAGACCTCCCTTGAGAGAAGATCTCTTGTCTGTCCAATGGCAAAACTCCTGCACGGCCGCGGTTGGACAGCTTGCCTTGTGTTTTTGTTTGTAGTTGCCTCTTTTCAGCTGACATAATGCACATAAAAGAAAAAAGAGCACACGAACGCTTAAAAACTGCGGCACGCGCCCAACAAATTAGCCATAGTTGATACAGTGACACTCGTTAAAGGCCTCGTGATTAAGATTCGCGTGCGCCTTGTTACAGAAAGTCTTCCAAATCGTCCAAACCTTCCTCGCGGTCGTGGCGAGTGCAATCTTCCTTGGAGTTCGTTTAGAAGCTTTCACAGTCCTGACAGCGCGATTAACCGAATCTAATATAACTGTATTCAAGGTCAACCGAACATGCCTCGATCATTTCTTGTCAAGCTGAAAAAGAGTAGTCCGACCTGTTTCTTCTGGGAAGAAGGTAAGTTGAAACTCTTTGAGGGTAGATTTCAAGCGTGCCACTTGGCATTTTCACACACGTCTTTGCATTTCGTCTGAGGAGATTTTCTTGGCCAAACCAAGCCTCGAAGCATCTAAGTTTCCCTGATTCAAAACTGCCACACCTCATTAAATATTCATCAGCACGCAAATAGAGACAGCAAATTCTAAAACTGCTCTTTCGCTCTTATTTTTCTAGCAGGTTCTGACATACCCACGGCTCCGCCTAATGTATGGGAACCAATCCGAGTTGAGATCGAACCGGCTCAGATATTCCAACCCATCAAGTTGGATCTTGCCACTCTCGACCCAGACATTTTAACTGGAAAAGGGCAGCTGAAGCCGAAGGCACGCTTTTTCAGTCCGTTTACGTTTAATTCACTCCAGTTAAATCCTGATCACCGCGATATTGGAGTTGGCAAACCACTGTATGCTAAAGACGTACCGTGTCCTTACGACGCCAGAAACGCCAGCCCTTTAAGCCTCGACGGTGCTCTTGTGCCTTCACCAACTCGCAGCGACGACGGGTACCCGAGCGCGGGAATCTTTATTCCCGGAAGCGGCTTTCTGGGGCTGGAAAACACCAAATCTTCTTCACTGCCCGTGGTGAGCGCTGATCCCGGTTCTGTTGGCCGAAAGCGACGCAACGGAGCGCCCAAAACATTTACCTGTGAAGTCTGCGGTAAAGTGTTCAATGCGCATTATAATCTGACCCGGCACATGCCTGTGCATACCGGAGCGCGTCCCTTCAAGTGTAAGATCTGTGGCAAGGGCTTCAGACAAGCCAGCACGCTGTGTCGGCACAAAATCATCCACACCAAAGAAAAGCCGCACAAATGCAACATTTGTGGAAAAGCGTTCAACAGGTCTTCCACCTTGAACACTCACATCCGAATTCACGCCGGTTACAAGCCGTTCGTCTGCGATATTTGTGGAAAGGGATTCCACCAGAAAGGCAACTACAAAAATCACAGACTAACACACACCGGCGAAAAACCATTCAAGTGTCACATCTGCGGCAAGGCCTTCCATCAAGTGTACAATCTGACATTTCATATGCACACGCACAATGAAAAGAAGCCATTCACATGCAAGGAATGCGGTAAAGGCTTCTGCCGGAATTTTGACCTTAAAAAGCATATCCGTAAACTTCACGAAAACAAAGAACAACGTGACAGAATGGAACAATGAACCACGCGTCGTTAACTGTTCTTCACGTCGAAGAAAAAAATAGCGAGCACTTAAGCTCGCAGTGTAATTTATTGGCTTATATTGTGTACAAAATCCTAAGATTTCTTCTACAACGACTGTAGCATAGGAACTGTTTATAATGGGAGATTATAATGCAATAGTGTAAACGTTGTTTTAGTATAACGGAAGGTGCACGTGGACGAACAATAGAAGTTGTAAACTATAAGTAATAATATGTACATTAGAGAACAAAAGCGAACGGCTTGGCTGTGAATATTTAAATTCGGTCAAATATCAGTTTTTACAAGATTGTACCTCAGTTAAATACTTCAACCGTATTCTGTGTAAATAGTAAAATAGAAGCAATGAGAAAATAATCAGTAAAACATTCAGATTTATCACACATAATTGAGTTCAGTGTCTTTAAGATGCATTTGCTTTTTTTCCTAAACGCGAGAAGTTAGACAATTTCAGGCTTGCGTGAATTGCTAATTTGTAAGAGCGCTCACTTCACAGTTTGATGCGAATTTCAATTAAAAACAAAATCAATGTAGCAAACTTGACTGATTTTTTTGTGCGAGAACCTCACATCAGATTAAACTTCTCTGTTTTAAAAAGGATTAAAACATTTTTAACGCCCCATAGGATTCAAAACATCTATTAAATCCAGTATTGTAAGTTTCCACACGCTACCAAAACCTGAATTCTCAGTTTTAGTGAGGTGAGATTACCAATATTGAAAGCCGGAATAGCAACACTTCGCGTTTTTACAGTGAAATAACTGAGCTCCGAAACATACGAACTGTGGCATACATAGCATTTTCTAAAGCTTTTAACCCCCGTACTGAAACTTTTAATTACGCTGTTTACTAGACGGTATTCGCAAGTTATTCTGAAATTGAACAATTGTGAATCAACCTGTAAAGCCTTTGCGATAACTTGAACTTGTCCGGTCTTCAATAACATCTTAATCGCAGACAAAGAAGCAAAAACTGCTCAAAATGTTTCCAAACAGTTAAATAATACCACAAAATCCAGTAAAAGAAAGTTTGATTTACTGCTCGAGAATTGTTCGCGGAAACCGGTTGCCTTTTAGTTCCTTTTGTTGACCAATTAATGGAATTAAACAGGGCTCCTGAGCTAAATATAATCCGTTATGGAGACACTTCGTATTTTGCGCCGACAGTGAAAATAAGTTGGGAAAATCATTATTATA
Source organism: Platygyra sinensis (assembly GCA_019787425.1). NCBI lineage: Eukaryota > Metazoa > Cnidaria > Anthozoa > Scleractinia > Merulinidae > Platygyra > Platygyra sinensis. The sequence goes on from JAHPZR010002413.1 coordinate 62,975, forward strand.
TTTGTATTTTGTTGGTTTCTACTGTAACACCTGCCTCAAACTTGTTGTGACTCCAAGCGAGGTTGTACAGTTTCCTTGGATAGGGGAAGCGGAGAGGAGTGATAATGACGAGGGGGGTGGGCTAAGGGGAGGGGTGATATGAAGACCCGAACAAGAGCGAGTGCTAACCAGAATGTTCTGTGATCCATGTAAAGTATTTTCAACCTGTGATATCAAATGGCTCCACATAAATTCTTGCGATCTGAACATGTACAGTTAACTATGATACTCCCCCGAGCAAAGAATCGATTTTTTTTGCTTCAAGACTTTCCAATTGATAGCAGAGCGCAAAGAGATTCGAGAAAACTGTTACATCCCGCCCCATAATTTTTCCTGTCCTTTACAGCCATCCTCTGTATGTATTTTAAGGTTTTCCAACTCAGTTTTGATCTTTTTCACCGAAATCATTCAAATAAAAGCATTGCGTAACTGTGACTTGAAAGTCCACTCATGACTACCGTAAGTATAGGCTTTTAACAGGCTCCGGCTGGTAGTGTCTGACTCAGTCAGATATGACCGCGGCTGGAAGGGCCGAAAAGGAACTGGTTGAGAGTGAAGTCGCCGGGAGGGAACAGGGTGAGGATGACGTCACCTGTGGTTTCCCCTCTGCTGTCTCTTTCTGCCCCATCCTCGACGGAGTTTAGTTTGTCTGCAACGCAGGCTACGACTAGGAAGCCTGTTCGTGTTACTCTGAGTAACAAGCGTCCCTAATCGACGTTTATTTTTCTTCCTCTACCCTTAATTCCCTTCTATTCGGGGACCGCGTTTAAGATTTCACTCGAAAAAAATCCAATCTGATTACGTAGCTTTACGGAGATCCGGTGATTGGTTGTTGCTAGGTTACAAATTTCCACGCGCAACCAACAGCAGAAGAGTTTCAGGATTTGTGAGAAGGGAGATGAAACTGAGCGAAGAAGATTGTTCAATGTATAATTATGGAACTCAGTGAAAAGCTTAAAAAAGCTCAAGCCGATATTTCTCTTTAGCTGGTTTTTGAATGCTGATGATACTTCTTGTTTCCATCCTGGTGAAGATTTCCTATCGCACAAACACGCAATCTGATTGGCTATCTGTGACTCTCTGTCACGCAACATTGCGTTTTTGCGCTATCTCAGCGTAGCTTTCTGTGACATAGAGAGAGAAAAGGCACCAGGAGCTGGTCGATCTTTGAAAATGGTTTCAACCTCGCTTAAGTTTCAGGATAAAAAATACGTATGTTTCTCTTTTTTTCAGGCTTTCGGTTTCTGTTGAGTTTCAGCTGCTGGCTATGGGCTTTCAGCAGAGAGTGCGCACGTAATTCAATTTAGACATAATTTCCATTCTGTCAACAAACACTACCTTAAAAAAAAATAATAATAAAAAAATACAAATAAGAAAAAAAATGTACTTGGTTCTCGCTCAGCTAGCAGCTTGAAAAAAGAAGTGGTTTCTTGAGTACTGGGAAGGAGAGATTGCTCAGGGATGTAATACGTTATATAGCAGTAACAAAGTGTCCCGCCTGGCTGCTCAGTTTTTCTCCGATTACTAAAAGATCAACTCGTTCATCGGAATTCAGATTGTGGGCAGTTTTGATGACTTGAAATGGTAACCGGCTCTTCTAATATTAATTCTGAAATCCTATCTGTCGACTGCCTTTTTCTTGATTTTTTTCCCAGGCGGAGAACTGTGAAAATGGCGAAGCGGAGCTCGGCTTGGCTTGGGCCGTCAAAGTTCTTGATGCAAGCAAAGATGGAGAGGTCGTGAAATTCACAATACAAACAAACATGGTAAGGAGATTTCGCATGCAATTAATTATGAAGCAATATACTCTAATGAGCTAGAAAACACTCTTTACTTTTCACTTATATTGCAGTCACTTCATAGTTGCGTTTAAAGGTAGAGCTGTGAAAGTGCCTTGTCGAAGACTGTACGTTCTCGCTCCTCGAGCTCTCTTTAAGCTCAGTTCACCAAGAAGAAATCCGTCGGAAATTCCCCATTTTCAAACTTCACTGCGCTCTTTAAGTTCGCGTTCTCTTCACCCAAGAGGATAAATTCGTAACCTAGGCTCAAACAAGAAAATATAAAAACTAAAGCGCGCGCTAGCCCACAGGGAGCCCTCACATCCGTTTAGAATATGAATTTTGTGTTTTGTAGCCGCCATTTTGAATTTTTAATATGTGCGCGGTCTGCTAGTGCGAGGTCTGGAACCTACAACCTTGGTCACAAGGGTTGGAAATGTCCTTTTTTTTTTTTCACATTTTGCCCCTCCCCACCCCCATGCAATGTTGACAAAACACTTTGATCTATCGCAAGTTTGCATTTGACTATTTTCCAACATTGAAAGGGGGAGTGGGGGTGCTGGCACTTATTCAATACAACCCTCCAAGTTAACTTTTTTCCTTAGTGGTCATTTGGCCACTGAATGTTTATTTTTGGTCGCCAGTAAAAAGTTTTAGTCGCCAAAATATGCAAATTAATTAGTTAATTAATAATAATTAACTAATAAATATATTTAAAGTAATGAAAAGTAATTTAAGTGCTATTTAATACATCTTTAACAACTAAATGATAATGGTTTCAAAATGTCAACACGGATGTCCTCAGCACAATGCACATGGGATGCTACAGAGTTGCAAGACTATAGTTATAGTGCAAATACCAAAAAGCAAATTTTTACTTCGGTATCTTCATGTTAGCTAAGATTACTCTGACTCAACTCACTTAAAATGTGTACCAGAAGAAACAGACAGTAATAGCAATAGAGACAATAACAGTTTCTTCACACAAACATATAAAGGCAAGGCTGGCTGTGAAATCCACGCGCCAAAAAAGCGCGAGTATGTGCGAATTTACCGCCATTTTTCCCGGGAGAAAATTTGATCGACAAAAAATGAAAAAAAAAACATCACTTCACAAAACACAGAAATACTGTGGATCTTAATTCATATCTACAGAGCAAAAAGATAAGTGTAGATGGCACAGATTATATAATACAGACTGCAGCAACTAGATGATGGAAAGTGTTGGCCAACATCATCACTGGCTGCATTTACTTTCTTGATCAAAACTTAAAGTAAACTTTTTATTTTTACTCGAATGTTGAAGAGTTCTTGAATGACAAAGACGAAAACTTTAGCTGGATTAACGACAACAGAAGTGTTCACGCTTGAATTGTTTTTAGTAATATCACAAACAATTCAAGCGTTAAAGCATGCGAATTGAATGAGACATAATAAGCTTGATTAATATTGTTTCGTATCGATGAAAACTGTGTTATTTTACAAGACGTAAAACACATCCAGGTTCTAATTTGATCTCACAATAATTACATCTTTACAATTACGAAGTCGCTTTCCATTGCAGTATTTATCATTTATGTTTATGGCACAATTTAAATACGGCAAATGTTCGCACTATTATGCCACTTGGCAGTTTTGCTGCGCTTTGGATGGAAGTGTTTTTGCTTCCGCTGTTACAAGATGTGCTTCTCAAAATTAATACACTGTAAATCCGGTTGCTGTTGGCCTTCCAAATTTCCAATCAATTTCAAAGCTTTTACACTTTCTCGTCTTTTTTTTTGATTGCGTGCATTGTCTCACGTTCACAGGTAAAATTATCACGTCCTAATGTTCACTCAAGTGGAACGAAGTTCGTCGCATACGAAATTAGCATACTGTAAATTCGTTCTTTCTCGTTTGCCAATCGTTAGGTTCTTGGAATTTAACGGTTGAAACTTTATTCTATTTTTGTCTCAGTTTCACTAGATTAAAATGGCAAATGAAGTTAAATTTAACAAGTGAATTCATAACGCTCACAGCATTTTTTAGGGGTCTGGATTTTTATCACGTTGATTTTAGTCGCCGGACTGGCGACTTCCGCTTCAAGTTAGTCGCCAGCTTCAAAATTCTAGTCGCCATGGCGACTAAAATGGTCGCAACTTGGAGGGTTGCAATAGGTATAACGGTTATGAGTTCATGTTTTTGCCCGTTTCCAACACGATTTGTCTGAGGTTGTCTGAGTTTTCATATATTTTAAATGCAAAAAACTTACACAGAAATTTACAAATTCGAACCAAACGTGACACGCACACTATTTATCACTTGCTCAATAAAATGACTGTGAATATCTGGTTACGGCCTAATTCCCTAACTTGATTCGCTGCTTTCATTTCCCTCAAAATTGAGGTTTTTAGCATTTCTACCTCATGTAACAAGCAACAGATATATCTCAGCTAAAAATATCTCAAGAAAGGTCCATTTTTTCTCCAAAAGGTTGTATGTAGGTAAAAAGTAGTTTAAGATCTTTGAAAGTGTGTTCCTATGAGCTATTGTCATTCCAGACACACCTTTCTAGGGCCAGGAGGCACGGTTTACATCGGCTTTCGAACGGTTTACAAACGGTTTACAAGTGGTTTTGACGCCATTGTGACGTCATAGATATGGTTAGAAAAAAATTGTTCAAGGAATTAGAATCGGGATACAAAACTGTATAAGAAGACATCTTTTGCTATATTTAAAACTTGTCAGCCACGAATTTCCAACGGTTTACAGATGCTTAACCTGGAATATAAAAGAAATCTTCTCTTTTCTTTTCTTTATAAAGCAGTTGTAAACCGTGCAATTTATGTTACAATCAGCGAGAGTCTTTGTAATTTTATGTTATTTTGTGTGCTTAGGTGAATGCCGCCAACAAAATGATCCACAAACTGAGCTGTGACGTCATTTTGACGTCCTTCTCAGTGATAATCCGTTTGAAAACCGTCACGCAATATTGTAAAGCGTTGATAAAACGGTTCAAATCTGTGCCTCTCATCGGATTTGGGAAAGAAAACAAAGATAAACATGTGCTTGTTGTGTTTTGGCAAGAAATGCGATAAAAAAATGCCGATTAATTTCAAAAAGCCAGCATATCGTATGTGCCACACCAATGCTGCTCCATGAAATTGACCAACATCACTGTGACGTCACCCGTTGATCACATCATCTCCATTTAACCCCTAATTCATATTTAGCTTCAGGCTGTTACAGAAGCCAAATATCGCTGTGATTAGTCAAGTGAAAAAGCGTTGACAGAGTTACGTGCTCTCAGACAACCTTGGTCACAAGGGTTGGAAATTTCCTTTTTTTTGCATTTTGCCCCTCCCCACCCCCGTGCAATGTCTCTGCCAGTTGGGGGGAACGGAAGTAAGATGTGAACAAGAGACCGGAAGTCAAAATGCGGATTTCTTGACGCAAATACACAGCATTGCAACAAGGTGGACCAGTGGTTTCCTTTTGATTATAAATCGTTTATCAAAAAAGAACACCTCGCAGTGTGAAGACTGAATTACGTGTATAATGTACAAGAACAAGATTTATAATTAAAGTAGTTATAAAGAACAATAATAATACAACTATACAAATAGAATAAAATCATATCACTTGGGATAATCTTGTATCAAGAAAATATACATGCATAAATTGATGTTGCTAATGGTTTGAAAAATAGTTCAGCTGTGGAATATATTAAGGAATCAACATCGAGTCGACAGTTGTGCTTGTTACATAAACCGTTTTGGTCTTACACTCAAAAATTTGCTTTGAGAAAGGACTTCCCACTACCATCGACAGTAGCAGCCAGTCTCTTAACTATCCGTGCCACTACTGGCCGCCCAGCAACTAAAGGTTTTGTGCCTTGTGGCCAGCCAAACAACATCCAGCACTTTCTTTTGACAGCGAGTCAAACCGCTAGAGGCAAACGAATGGCGACATGATTTTTAAACTGATCTGAATCGCAGGACCGAAAAAGTCATCAAATAACGAAAACCTCGCTGCCTCAAATCACAAAATTACCTTACAGTTGATTGACATTGGCAAAATCTTCTCCTACAATTAATACCTGCCTCGTGTTGTCAGGAGGAAGAAATTTCTTAACAGAACAGCCGTGAAATTCTTGAATTTTTCCAAATTGTGACCACTGTGGCGTCATGAATCGGAACTGGCCTTGGCCTTGATCTTGACCTTGGCCCTGGCCTTATGGCAGCATTCTATTTCCAGAATACATCACCACCCTTCTGGTATAAAAAACTGACCAATCAAAACAAGCGACATTATCACTTACGCTTTGAATCTGTCAATCAAGTTGTAGTATTTCTGACTTCCATGGGCCCCAACTGGCAGAGAAATAGCGCGAAAGCGGGTAGTTTTAAACAATGCCAAAATATCCCATACTTTCTGGGTTTTTGGGCTAGATGAGATTAGATATATTTAGCCTAATCCTTCTTCTTCTCACAGAGCAATTTTCGGCAAATTACAATGTAAAGTTCCCCTCGAAGTAATGCCAAATTCGAAACGCTGTGATTTAAGTTTCATCCCTTGTCACTTTATTAGATCTCTGAGCAGGCTCTGAGCGAATTTCCGTAATCTCGGTTCCAGACCTTGCACTAGCAGACCGTGCAATGCCATGTACAAAACACACAACGAGCGTGATAAAGGTAATTTGATCTTTTACTCATATTCTAAATGGATGTTAGGGCTCCCTGTGCCTAAGCTCAAGAAAGAAAATATAAAAACCAAAGCGGGTGATAGCCTCACAAAACATCCTCATAAAATGTATCAAGGGGTGGAGACCCATAATGTAATCTACCCATCCAAGTAGAGTAGCAATTCCCATTGTAAATCTGTGGAAATCAGGGTTTCTCAGGGTCACAGGAGTCTATCTCCTGCTGGAAATGAGGAATGGCAAAGAGTTTGCTTCCATATTTTTGTGTTTTTATTGATTTGTTTTATTTATTTTATCATCCAAATGATAAATGTGAAGAAAAGATACTGACAATGTAAACTACAATTAAGAGATAATTCTCGTGATAAATAATTCTATCTCATTTTCTCTTGACAAGTCTTCTTCAAAATCCCTGTAAACAGTGATACCATTTCATTCATTTCTACACTGAGCAATACACTTGTAAACAACTTGTATACATTTGTGTTAATACCACCAGTATTGATTGTGACATATTCATAACCCGTAAGTCCTAAGTAGAATGATATTCTGTGAGCTAGAAAGTCAGCGTCTCAACACTCCAAGTCAGTTTGCTTTCTGCATCTGCAACTTACAGCCAGAAATTCCATACTGATGGTGTAAACATATACTGAATCTCGACAGGTGCGCTGATTGTTCAACTTGCATAGTACTTTGATGAGCGATCTAACACTTACCTTCAATACCCATGGGGGAAAATGCGGAAAACCAGAAACCAGATATCATTACAAACTAAAGTAGAAAGGCAGTTGTAAGTCATTTTCGTGGAAGATTTCCAGTCCAAAGAAGTCTTTTTTCATGAACGACCTTAATCCGATACATAGGTTACACCCCTACAACCTGATAACTCTTAAAATTTCTTGCTACTAATTTTCAAAATTGGTAACAAGAGTACTCTGGGTATCAGAAGTTTTATTATTTCACATGTTAAACCAAAACTGGAAACTGAACTTGAGAAAGTCTCTAGTACGGGTAGGGTATGATCAATCATGCAGGTCAAAAAAGTAGACACAATTTAGTAAACTGAGATTCAGACTATTATGACTGATCTGACTTTATTTATCTGTTCACAATTTTTTACTTTGAATTGGTTAAATTGTTATGAAATATGTTGTGGTTACATGTACAGGTATGTCTAGGCACAGATGATAGCAAGGCATTCTGCAGAACATTTTAATATGTTAATCTATCTGAAGGACTACTACTCTGAGAATTATATCTAGACATACAACAGACCTAGAGGAACCAGGTCCATGCCATTCCTTAGTTTCGTGCAGGATCATTTGTGATCCACATAGGGGATCATTTGAGGTCTTGGTATCATTTGCGGTCCAATTTGAGGATCATTTATGGTTGGCGACCATTTGCAGTGCTGTACACCTTGCCCCTTTTTTTATATCAGTGGATAAGAATCAGTTTGACAAGTGATCATGGTACTGTAGTCTTTAAGACAGATTTACATGTAACCTTTGTCCTTTGACCTCATTTGTTATGTTAGGGTCATGAGGGTGAAGAGGAGAAAGGAGTTGTAGTTCTTCGTCAATATGAAGATTTAGAGTGGCTGTATCACTGCTTAATAGCACACAACAGTGTGGATGGAGTTGTTGTAAGTTGTTTTGTTACATGTACATGTACAATATACCTTGTATCTATACGTGTAGTTCTGATTTGTCCTCTTGCAAAATTTTATGCGAGGCAGGTAGACAGGGTTCTCCTAAAAATTAGAAGTAGAGGGAGAATAACTTTGAGTAGACAGTGCACAATGCCTATAAAAAGACGTGGACTGGTTTTATCAGGGTGATGTTGAGGGGGAGGGTGGGGGGCACCAGTTATTGAGGGGTATGGGAGCCTTGCCAGGGAAATTTTGAAATTGGGGTTAGTGCCAATAGAATTCTTTGATACTCATATCTTCAATACTTAATTAAGCACCAGCTCCTTTACATGTAGTTAGAAGTTGGAGAATTCCTTATTAGGGCCTGATCCCATGGAAGTGGGGGACCTCGGGGAGGTGAGGTCCCCTGCCCTGGTGAGGTAACCAATCTATCCATATTTTGTAATTGTCACTTCTGAAGATGTATGTTGTCACATGCGAAATGTCAAGTTGAATATATGTACCATGCGAAACTTTTTTGTTATGTTTGTACCTGTAATTGTTGTTTGTTTTCTCTTTCTCCTTATTACTTTCCCCACACTTCTTGGTCAAAACACACTGTTAAAATTTTTAATTTTTCTGCACCAGGACGACATTGAACCACTGATTGTGGTCATCCAATTTTGTTACAGTTTTGATTAATCGGTATTAGGCCCCAGTTGTTCAAAGGGTGTATAATGCAAGGGCGACAAGTTTATTTTTGGCTATTACATGTAAGCGTTTTAAACATCCTTAAGAAAGTCTTAAATATTATTATTATTATTATTATTAATTATAATTACTATTAATTACTATTATTATTATTATTATTATTATTGTTATTATTATTATTATTATCCACTTAAAAAATCACTTTTCAATGGGTAGTGTAGTTTGTTGTGCCAACATTGTTTTACTAGTGATTTATCAGGTCGTCATCATGACGGTGTATATAGCATTAATTCATCCTTGGAAGAATTGGAACGTGGTTTGTTGTCCAATTTTGTCTATATTCACACTCCCAATGAAATAGGACTCCTACACTATGCAGCAGTACTTGGCTATTGAATATGATCTAAGGCTGACATAAAAAAAATGTTACATTTCTCAGATACCACCATTACCTCCAAAGCCAGTGACTACAGTCAGTGCTGCTGAAGCCAAGTCTAAGAAACAGTTAGGTCAGTTGTCAAACTACTCGAGATCAGTTTGAATGTTACAAATCCACTTCATTATGATTTAGGAGTACATGTAAGACTATGACACAATTCTGGCATCTAATCAGGTAATCAAAAATAACACAGTGACAGATGATATTGGCTAGCCCCACAAGAGGGCAAGATAAACAAAGTCATGAATGTGAGCCGTGATTGGCTAACCAAGCAGACAATAAATCCTTTATTAAAGCTTGTCCGGTCAAGATGGCTGAATATTGACCTTGTCAATTTTTTGTGAGTTTATGAACCTCGACTTCGTCTCAGTCCAGATAAACATGCAGAAACTGAACTTGGCCAATATTCAGCCATCTTGTAGACCGAACAAGCTTGGCCAATAACTCGTATATATAATGCTAATTCAACATTGAAGAAATGTAATTAGACCAAGTGCCGTGTTATTGGAGAGAACATGCGCGTCATGGTTTGCAGGGTCATCAATATTTTAGGAAGTAGAAGGTTGTTTATGAATTAGATGGATGACACTGATTTGAGTGCCAAAGGGACAAGCCTCAATGGAGATGGGGGGTATGCTCCTCCAGAAAATTTTAAAATTGAGAGGTTCTGAAATGCCAATGTCACATTCTCTTGGAGATTTTCGAAAAGGTCAACACACCTTGAGAATATTACAGGGTTTACAATAAGGTAGTCAAGGTTCAGTCATATTCCAAGAAACCTGAGCTTTCCTTACATTATTCTAATTGCAAATTACACAATCACATATTAATATATTATTTGAAAGAAAGAAGGTGGCTAGTTTAGTGTACTGTATCTTGGATAAAATCATCAAGCTCATGACAAATGAACTATAGTGTGTTTAACTTAATTAATTATTACTTATGAACTTCAGACATCAATGAGCGATTGCTATTATTTAGTGTTGTTTTAATTTTAAACAATTGGTAAATAAATGTTCAGGATGTTGTGATATTGTTGCCCAATTCTGTGTAGTCATGGTCGTTTAATTAAACGAATCAGATTCCTGCCAAGTTGTTTTTGTGAATCCAGTTTTTCAACCACTCCCATGAATACTCTAGTAGTTAACAGATTGAATTAGCCCTTAAAAGCTAGTGATATGATTCATAATAAATATACTGGTAATTATTTTTCAGGAAAAGATGCCAAGAATATGGTGGCAGATGAATTTTCAAGGGAGTGCCGTAACATGGAAAAGTAAGCTGAATGTTATTTGAATACATGCAATATTTAAGTTGAATTTTCTTTTGGGAGGCACGGTGGCCTCATGGTTAATGCACTCGACTCCGGAGCTAGCAGTTCGGGTTTGAGCCCTGGCCAGGGACATTGTGTTGTGTTCTTGGGCAAGACACTCTCATGGTGCCTCTCTCCACGCAGGTGTATAAATGGGTACTAGCGAATTGTTGGGGAAGCCTAACAAAGTTGCGGGCGAGTGACCTGCGATGAACTAGCATCCTGTCCAGGGGAAGTAGAAATACTTCTAGCCGCTTCATACTACAGAAATCGGGATAAGCTCCGGCAGCTGTGAGCCAGCATTGGCTCCAAGGCTTCACTTCACACACTTTGAATTTTATAGATGTATACTTGATTTTGTTTTGGCTATTGGCAAGTACAATGTAGATGTGTACATAAGAAATGAAATTCAGCTAAATTTATCTAGTGGTTTTCACCTGAGTTCAATTTGCATCAATGCTAAGCAATACTTGTGCTACACCTGCACTAAATATCAGTCAGAAGTTTATAAGGAAAACTATAATTATGTACCTGTGACTTACATGTTCACACACGTTTTTCTGTATTTGGCAACTTCTGCAATTACATGTACAGTGTACATACGTGTTTTTAGAGTCTTGATCGGCCTATCATTGCCTAAGTCCTTTGTGACTGGTCAGAGTCTGGTTTTATGACACCCAATTGAAAACCACTCTCTAGAAATGTGGCGACAATTACTAAGAAATGTATTAATCAGGCTTTCTGATATTATGCGATATTCAAATTAATAAAGAATTATTATAATTATGGTGCAATTTTGCACAGTCAACCTCAAATTGCATCCAATTACACAATTCATAAAAAAAATCAAACACAATTTTAGCAAAATAAATCATAAGTTCAATGCTTTATGGGAAAAAATCCCGGTTCTACACACCAATTCAAGATGATTGACCTTTGAAAAAGGCCTCGGAAACCCTCTGCAACCTTTGATTTTATAAACAATTGAAGTTCAACTCGAGGGATTTTTTTGCGGGGATTGGTCATACTGGTTTATTCTTAAACAATTCCCTATTCCAGAGTCAAAACTATACTAAGATGATATATGTACCCTGGACTTCTTTCAGGGGGAATTGAAATCTTTCTACCCTGTTCCAGAGTCATGTTTGGGGGTTCCTCTCCTCCCGTAGGATTTTTTGTGGACAGATCTTTATCAAATCACCAGCTTGTTGTCTCAAAGTGTCTTCTTCCAGGTTTCTTCAACTTGTTGTTTCACACCCTGCTTTCTCAAAGGACGAGGACTTGCAAAAATTCCTCAAAGAGGAAAATGTAAGTTTTTAATAAAAATAGCACTTATATAACTTTTTTTCCTATTTTACCAATTTTTATTTATTGTATAGTTACAGCAAGGATAAATTTTACAAACATAAAAAAACCTGTATTCTAAGTTAAGATAATGATGATGTTGAACAGCTGTACAGAAATATTATTTGATTGCACTGATAAACTGTCAGCATTTCCTGGTTTCTAAAGACAAGGCAGGCTCTATGCCTGAATGTTATATTTGTACAATACTTAATAGCTGGCTGTTGCTTCTTTATTTGTAGCATTGTTTATAAGCAGGTATGCATAAAATTTCTGGCATGCTATTTGTGGCCTTGCCAACTTATTATTGCAACAGAAAAGCTAAAATACGTGTAATGCACATCATTTGAGGAAACATGATTTGCACCTTAGTGTAATTATTTTGTGGGCTTCCTTGCCAGCTTTTGCTGAAATTTTCAATCTCAATAACCAATCACTTATTAATTACTATTTGGTGTTTGAATATAATTGAAAAGACAAAATATAAAATCAAGTGTTCATTTACATTAATTTTATTTAATTCAAATTTACATCTTTAGCCACCAGTAAGAACCAAAGTGAGAAAAGGTGTTATGGAGAGTTTATCACGGGCTGTTGGTGACTTTCGGCATCATAACCACAAGGTAAATATGATCAGCTTATCGACCCAGTGGAAGGGCTAAGGAGAATATCATATAATGTCTTACCATCTTGGCACATATGATCTTCACCAGTTTACTGAAAGCTAAAATTATTTTCCTGCCCAGTGCAACCTCACTCAGCCAGTGTCTCTTTCATGAAGCTTCCAAAGGAGCTCAGCATGAGGGCTTTGTCTCCTCCCCCCATAAAAGGCCTAGCCCCTTTCATGAAGCTTGATTTGTCCAAGGGTCCAAAGGAGCTCAGCACGGGGGCTTTGTCTCCTCCCCCCAAAAAGGGCCTAGGCCCCCCCCCCCCCCCACACACACACACACACACACACCCCTCTGGAGGATAGATCCATCACCTTTACATTTAAATGATTGCATGACTTTTCAGGTACATGAATGTAAAAATAAATCTGAATCAGTGGAAAAACTAAATACATTTGACACTTTTTATTTTATTTTTTTATAATTCCCCCAAAGTACTGGCAATTTCAAGGCAAATCCTATCAATAACAACGGATTTTGCATAGACTTGTAGAACTCATCTCTGCATATAAACCTATCTTGGATCACTGTACCTTGCTAGGAAGAAACTTGCAAACAAACTGTGAAAAGAAGAAACGGATCAATATTAGTATCTGGGCGACTGCGCACCTATCCTTCCCCTAACCCAACATGTTATAATAAGTTAATAAGTTAGTGTTACTGTTGGGTTAGGGGAGGGGTAGGTGCGCAGTTGCCTAGATACTGATATTGATCCGAAGCAACTTCCTTATGGACGTAGATTCACTCATTATGCGATCATGAAACTCCCCTTCGTGTAATAACTTTTTTGGACCTGTGAATAAAACCAATGGTGCCCGAAAAAAGCTGTTTCAGCAGGTATCTATGATCAACAGTATTAGTAATTTATCACTTGTTAACGGTTGTCAATTGGACAACAAAAAAGTGCAAGTCTCATTCAGTTGTCAAAGAACAAACTAAGGCAGCTTGTAATTCATCATTTGTTGTCACATGCTGTTTTGATAGGACCTCGATGAAGAATTCCAGAAGAAGAGAGATTTTGTAGAGCAGTACACGCCACTTACAAAAGAAACCTTTGCGGTAAGGAAAACATCAAACATCTTATTTTTTAATTGGCAAAATGTGCAATTAAGTGTTGCTATTTACCAGTTTTATGTGCCATTTGAATTCCTCACAGTTAATTAAATTCAAATCCTCCTCATAATTATGTTTTTTTTCCTTTATTTGACAGAACTTTTCTAAAATGATCCACAGTCAACGGCGTAAGTGTTTGGTTCAGCTAACAAGTGACACATTTTGTCGACCAACAGCAGAAATCTGATTTCTTTAAAATTTGCTGTTGTCGAGAAATGAGTTGAAGTTTTGAACTGCTGGCTGAAGAGTTATTGAAAATTGAAGTGGTGGCGGAGATCTCACCCAGGAACTGCGGAGGGGGAAATTCTGTCAATCCCGGGCTTTTGTGTTCAACTTAGTCAAAAGTACATTGAGCCACGTCGGCTTATACAGGGGACTACCCCCCCCCCCCCCCCCCGGAGATTTTAGCAATGCAATCCAGTGTCTGGCAGTTACTTCAGAAAGGTAGTGGGTAATATCCAGATATATCCCCCCCCCGGAGATTTTTGCAACCCAATCCAGTGTCTGGCAGTTACCTCAGAAAGATAGCGGGTAGTATCCAGATCTTCAGACTCGATTTAGATATAACTTGCAGCAGTATTTGAATGCACTTAGTGTTGTTTTTTCTCTGTCGCGTAAACAGGAGTGGCCTTGGCATTGAACGACCTCAGTTCTTCAGTCATGACAGCTTCTACTGGTGATGATAACAGTACCAAGGAGTTAAAAGGGTTTGTCATTTTGTTTTGAATGATTTACATTGAAATCCTCCTTGCAGTTTCTTCACATAATCAAGCAGATAGGTGGTGAGAAAAAATAAATTCATCAAGAAGATAGGACTGGGCCATTTATGTGAGAGAGTGCAAATGACCACATAAACGGTTTAGAAACTAGTTTTTACAACTATTTTAAGCTGTGATTTGTCTAAACGCGAGGCAAAAACTACTTTACTGCAGATAACAAAACTGTAGGCATGGTTATCAAAGGCCTTTTTCTCCTTTTCCCTTTCCATCTCGGTATTGAGCTTGTAATCCTTCTCCACGAGCCGTTAAACCTTGAAAGGGTAACTTCACTTTCAGTTTTTGCCATGAACCCCTGGTAGTGATGGGCTAAAAATGTTTTATCGTTGTACCGCTCTTTTACTGCTGTCTCACTGTACGATGTGAAGCCTAAGGTTGTCCTCTCTTTCTGTGCGGTTTGAAAGGGGAAAGTGACTTGAAGAATACCTGTACGTTACATGTAAGTGACGTTTATCAAGTTGAATTGAGAGGTTGCTGCATCCATGTTTTCGTTTGGTAAACTCAGTTACGTTTGAATGTCCAGTTTTTATAGTGTTCTGTGTCGCCAGAGTATGCAAAGCAAAGGAGATCTTTGTGTTACCATTAATTCTCACTCGTTCTGTTTTTTTTTTGGCAGGAATTTCGACACTTTTTCAAGCTCACTTAATGGTGTTAAGGTATTTTGCTGTGCATTGGTGCCGGTTTATGATAAAATATGTTTTGATTTATTGTTTGTACATTGCTGGAGGCGCGGTGGAGTCATGGTTAATGGGCTCGTCTCTGGATCGAGCGGTCTGGGTTTGAGTCCTGGCCGGGAACATTGTGTTGTGTTCTTTTGGCTTAGACATTTTGCTCTCACGGTAAATCTCTCCACCCACGTGTATAAATGGGTGCCGGCAAACTTAATGCTTGGGGGGGGGGGGGGGGGGGGTAAACCTGCGATGGACTAGCGTCCCATCCAGGGGAGAGTACAGATTTTTCTAGACCCTTCATGCTATATAGAATACGGAGATAAGTTGCACCTGTATGGTCCACTTAGCTCTTATGCAGACTTGACCTTTTATATTTCATATTTGCCCTTTACTTGCGTTGTATCGGTCATGAAAGTTGCTGCTTTTTTTCAGGAATCGTTTGATGTTATGTCCACGAATGATGACAATACCTTAGGATTCACTTTAGAACTTTACTCAAGATACATGGAAGCGGCAAAGGTGTTACTTTTGGGAATTCTTTTAAGACGTATTGCGAAGCAATTTCTTATTTATTACATTTTTTCTGGCATACAACATACACTTTATAAATGTAAAAAAAAAAAAAAAAAGGTAAGCCATGAGGATAATCTGTAAAAGAGTCAAAGACTTCATACACGACAGATCATCTAATATGGATACAATATAAATATTAAAAGCATACATATCGTTAGAATATTTGTTTTGCCACAACGTTTCCGGATCCTTATGTGTGTTTTTTATTTTAACAGGAGATGCTTTTCCGTCGAACATGTAAGCTGGTGGAATTTGAGAATGCTACAAAGGCTCTAGAAAAAGCCAAACCAAAGAATCAAGAAGCGGTAAGCTACCTTAATGAAGATATCTTCATTTCAATTCCCTCCACATTTTAAGCCCCGTCGTAGGGCTCCGAACTCACTCGCCGGAAACAATTTTAAAACGCCGTTTTCACTCATAAAACGGCTGGTGCACGATATACCATGTGAATAGCAAGTCTTGAGTTACGTCAGAAAGAACACAACAATGATCCTTATACCTTACATAATAACACAATAGAACGAGACAATAGTGCATATATTGACTTGGTATATCGAGCATCACCCCATAAAACGCATCAAATGTTTTCCGTCCACACTACGCCGGAGGAATTCTGAAAACGCAGCAGTCGCCGATCGGTTTTAATTTGCGTTTGAGGAAATGAAGACTGGGACAGGGAAGTCATATGATTATCGTGATGGCATCGAAAAGCTCAGTTTTTAAAATGTTTTTACGTTCACACAAAAACAAAAAGTCGGTGTTTTCAAATTCCATCGGTTTGAAATGCTTTGTCAAAAACTCCGTTTTCATGACAGATTGGTGTTGACGGTAGGCCTAACCGTGAAAATAAAGCTGCGTTGTCGAATCTCTCAGGGGTGGTGTGGAGGGGACCTTAGATCAGTTAAACAAACTGATTGGGTAATCCTTGGTTCAGTACAATGCTTTATTACACGCATGCATAGAACAGGTCTTGGCCACACCAGTGCTCTGGTGGTCTGCAAGGGAATGGGACAGATAAATCCTCTCTCCTTTATTTCTACAAAAAAAATAATAATAAAACAGAGAAATCTCTCTATTTTCGAGGACTATTGTTTAAAAACAAAGGTGATTTGTAGCAATTCTCAGTGCATGTTAAAGCAAGGTTTATGCCGTCGGTGTGGGCGTCAAGGGCTGTTATCTTACATGACGCATTGCGCAAGCCAAACCGGTAGAAAACCGCTAGCTAATTTTTGCATGGACTTTTTTTAAAAAGAGCTTCGTCGGGGTTTGCGCGCCCTGAAAAGTTTAGCCTACGGTTGTTTAGTTCGTCGTTTGTAATCCGTGTTAATCTTCTCCATCCTTGACCTTCCTTGTTCCTTTATGGTTTATTCATGATCATCTCTTTGCAGTTTTTTAATCTTAGTAAACTACTATTTTTACGTCTCCTTCAATTGAAAGGCTATTTTATTGATGGACAAAATAACTCAAAGAACCGTAATTTAGCTCCTTTTAAAACTTGGTCGGGCGTTTGTTTTTAAGGAACTTTTTGTTTTTTTTTTTTAAATTACGCATACATACATACATACTTTATTCGTCCCAAATGGGCTTTTCAGAATAAAGAGATAATTAATACTATATATACAAATAAATCAATCAACTAATTAACTAGTAAGTAAAATGGCATAATGAAACTGATCAATTATTAATTAAAAATAATTAATAAATTAAAAATAATAATAATAAAAAAACAAAAACAAATGTAGAACAATTAAGTCACAAAAAGGTTTGAGACAAGGCTTCTCTTCAGGCAACGTTTGAAGTGCTGTAGTGTTGGTTTCAACTTAAGAGAAGAATCCAGTGAATTCCAGACCTTTGAAAACCTCTAGGCGCACTAAGGAATACAGTTTGGTAAAACCCGCTAAATACAACGAGGTGAATCATTGAATAATTTCTGCAGTGATCATTTGAACATTCATAATTTACTGGTCTTTATTTGCTTGTTTTTTTTAGCTTCAAAAAGCCAAGGAAGACTCGGAAGAAGCATACAATGCAATATCAGAAATTGCTAAGAAAGAGGTGACTGATCCCCTTGAACGTTTGTGTATCTTTGTAAAGCCAGATTACTTTGTGTAAAAACTATGAAACATCTTTGGGGTGTTGCGTGACTATGTGACAGTGCTCTCAGCGTCCTTTGCAACCTTCAGTCGAGTTGTCACGCGATACCCTTCAACATGAGAACATTGATCGTAAGGGACGGACCTTTATTTTTTTGGATACCTCGCAGCTCTTACAAGGTCTCACACTGAACAAACAACAGAAACAATGGACGACTCTCTCCTTGCTGATGAAATGTAGAGCTTGTAGGAGCTGCGAGGCTACCGTATTTTTTGACGGGGCGGGAGGGGGGGGGGGTGTGTGGAAAGAGTGTGGGGTGGGGGCTGGGCAATTTGGAAACCAAATTCTTGCACGACAAAAACTGCTGAAAAATGCTATTGCCCACCAAAAAGTTATGTGTAACCTAAAGGTGAGAAGAAAATGTCATGTCCCCGAAACTTGCCCAACCCCCTCCCCCCTCAAAAAAAGTAATGGTCCGTCCCTAAGTTCGCCCAGGCGCATTACAGTTTCTTTTGAATTTGGAGTAAAAGTGAGATACGGAAACTAAACGATACGATGAACGCTTTTTTGTGTATGTTCCTCTGCATTTAGTTATTGCCGGCTCTCTCTTGCTTGAATATATTTTTTTTCCTTCTGCCCGCAGTAGTGTCTTAAAGTCTCCAACACTCGCTTTTCCATTGTCTTTCTTCACAGATGACTCGTTACAACAGGCAAAGGGTGTTGAGCCTGCAAGCAAGTCTTGTCCAGTACGCTGAATCGCGGTTAAAGAATGGAAGAGATACATACGCCATATTAGCCAAACTAATAAATGACTTGAAAAAATCTTCCTAATTCACTACATAAATAAAGTAAATGGCCCAAATTTTGTAGGCAGTTAAACAATTTTTTACTTTCGTTTTTAATGAAAATGTCAAATCTCGGATGAATAAATGTTACAAATGTGCAATCGCGAATTCAAGTGATATTAATGTAAAATAAAATTCTAAGCAGGATCATATTTTGTGAACTGGCAAATGAAACTCCAGTTTGCCATAATCGTTTGGTTTCCATTGTGTGGAAACTGTCACATAAGAGTTAATAATTGACGTTAGAATATTCGAATATTAACAATGCCCTAGAATTAACAAGGTTAAAGGACAATTATCTTAAACAGATAGTCTCTTATTCAAATTCAGAAATTTCAAACTGTTGCTTTTTTAATATTTGGTTTCCTTATACGGTTTTGGTGTATGCCTTCCTGATCTCGGTCAAACATCAATCCAGAGAGCTGTGTTTCCAGAAACGAGAAATGAATTTTCAAATCGAAAGTTTCCCTTGTACCGGTCATTTTTAACGAAATAAAACCACTTATTAACACATTTTTTGTGCACTTGCGTTCAGTTACGTTGACGTGCGACTTATGACTTGCGTTCACTTTGGTCGAGATCAAATATGCACGAAAGTCGACGCAAGTTTTTTACCTTTGACCCACCCACCCCATGTCATCCCCATGTGAGTGAAGTTCATTTGTTGTAAAGGCAACTTATTAGCCAATGAAAGACAGCCTTGGACGCCTTGAAACGGTGTTCTTTTGGCGATTTGTTTGTACTTGCGAGTCCCTATGGCCAACCAACGCAAGTCTGCTCTCAAGTTCGACTGGCGGCCACTCGCGAGTCCGTCATTGGCCAGCGCTTACAGACGAAGCAAAGCCCTTGGGAAGCCGTGGTCGACAAAAAACTATTCGTTGACTCTGCCTCGGTGGAAAAGTTTGCGTCACAGGTCGTCACATGACCAGCCGCTACCAGGGTCTTTCTTCCAACGACCAAAGGAGGCAGAGGAGGGAGAGGCTGAAAACGAGGTTGTTATATTGCATCTGATTGGAGACAAAGCGACGCATAGCAATAAAAAGCCAAAGCAAACGACACTCGAGTGAAAGCCATTCTTAATGACTCGCGGATCGGTAATAACGTCGTATTCGGTTGGTTTTAACCAGCTTGCTGAATTTGATGTTAAGAATGTATTCTCGGTCATGTGACTATTCTCAAGAACAGATGTAAACTCGAGCCCAGGCTTTAATCCCCTAATCACCATCATTCTCGTCCCCATAGCCCTTTTGTCATCTCTTAGCCCGCGGGGCCTTGGCACGAGAATCGAAGGCTTAGATTCTCGTGCCAAGGCCCCGCCGGCTAGGAGATGAGAAAAGGGCTATGGGGACAAGAATGAATCACCATCTTACCCAAATGTCTGATGTTTACGGTCAGCATTGGATAACACGGGTGAAATAGTTTTCTGCGCCCGCAATATGATGACAATCCTCACAAAACCTCTAGCCCTAACCCTAACCGCTGGTCAATAAATCCACCTCAAACGATGTTATTTAATGCTAACCGATGTTAGCCTGCGAAAACAGCCGTCCTTCTTCGCTCCTGGCCCGAGTGGCGTTTCGCGTGAAGGACGTCTGCGATTCACCGCAGAAAATTCCATACTGATGACGAAAATCTGTCCCGAATCTGGTCATGAGTGCTGATTGGTTCAATCGGTAATTATGCATAATTAAGTCCGTAAATATGCGGGACAGTGAAAACACTCACCAAAACAAATCTGGCGTCTTGTTATTGTAGCGGTGGTTTGTGTAAATTGGGGTTGACAAGCCTACACGACTTCGACGGTTACTCGACCTTTTTGTCGCTACACTCGTGTTTATGAAGGGCACTTTATTTTGTGTTATAAGGAGGAATTTTAAGAAGAGTTGAGTCGTTAGACCGTGCCATGGAAAATTTTTAGAGGTCAGAGGTCTACATGATTTCCGCTGTTATCTGCGTGTTACTTCGTAGATTTTGACACCTCCTTAAACATAGACTTGCCACAAGTCGACCTCATAAATTTCAGAGTGGAATATGTAAGCCCGCTAAGCGGCCGAGCGAGCGACGAAGTCGCGAGAGGTCTTCGTCCGGCGGGTACTAAATAAACAAGACGAAGGACTTTTCAGAAAGTCTATGTTTATGCCAAACGGATGTAATGTTTTGGCTTGGTTTATTAACGGGTTTATTAAATGAGCCTCCCGAGCCGTTCTTACTGAGTCACGTTTGCTGTGTATGAGTTCAATCGAGATGAGGCTGACGTCGTTAATAGAATGGCCAGCTTGGTTAAATTGTAGTGATATTGGTGTAGTTGTGCTGAGTTGTTGGTGATTCAGGATAGAACGTCGGTGTTCCCCAAAGCGTTCACTGAGTTAATGCTTGGTCTCTCCGATGTATTGAAGATGGCCAGTGACACATGTGACACTTATTTACTCATAACCTACCAATCATTGTCACGCGACGAATTTTTATTTAAATTTGTATTTGTACCGGTTTTCTTTTCACATATATTTTTTTGTACTCAGCCCCTTTGGAAGGTTTGTACTGCAAACCGAAATATAGGGCAATTTTATTTAAAACAATTTAGTCCTTTATTCCGTTTTATTTAATTTGGTCATATCCGCCGTTGGGATCAGTCTGCCGTCTATATTTCGTATTCTAAAACTTCTACTGATCCAGGTCTACTAAAGATCCGGCACTCTCATCGGTTTGTTGCTGTGTTTATACAGCTTTTGATCCCAAATTTGTCCTTAGATATTGGCCGAGAAGTTGGAACGGCGTTTGGGGACGAGTCATGGACTGAGAAGGCAAGACAGGTGCTACAAACAATATTATTTGCCAGTATTTTAGCGTGGTTGGCCGCATTTGACAGTCGTGCTAGCATATTGGATTGACTTTGGAGTAGGTTCAAGTCAAAATGCAAACAAATGAATGCTAATTCCGCAGTTCACTCCATACAACTTAAAAATTACGTCAAAGCATACTTTGTCATATTAAGCTACAGCTGAAAAATGCCTTTCAAAAGCTTAAAAGTAAAATTCCAATTTAGTTTAGACTTATTATTCTTGTTTGAAAAGAGAGTAGCTATTCTATTTACTGAAACGATGTTGAGTATTGGAAAGTAATAATACTATGAATAATTATGACAACGGGAAGCAAGTTTTAGCAATGTCTGGCTAGAAGATGACAGGTGAATTGACATTTGAGAAGTTAAAACAAAATCCATTACAAAAGACACGCGCTGGATAAATTCATTTACAAAGCGGTTCGTCTTTAAGAAGTAAACGAGCTTTTTTTAGTGGAATTTTAAAGAAACTTGCGGGAAATTGGTTAAACCAGACATGTGTGAGTATTAGAATTATTAAGATTTTTTTTCGCAATAAATTTTCTGCCCATTGCATTGAAAGCATGTCTTGGAGACCTTCCAAAACATAGCGTTTACGAATGTACTGTTTAATGGTAGAAGCCTCAAAACATACTCTTAGAATTATTAAAATTTTAACAGAGGTGTTTATTTTTTTTTATTTCAGCTTCGAACTTTACTCGTTCTCGGGAAAGCAGTAAGAAAATTTCCGCTTTCGTGTCGTTCGCTCTGCTGTGCATTGATGTCGGTGAGTATGATTAGTGAGAAAAGACTGTTCTTTAAGGCCAAAGCTGGGAAAAGGAAATGATACTGGTATGGTTAAAAAATTCTCAACCTAAAAAAGAATTCTCAATCTAAACCTTTTCTAGTTTCGAGGCAAAACAGTACAATCGATATATGGCACATTCCAGCTGTTTCCGCAAATGACAATATGCTGCCGGCTTACGTGGGATCTTACAGCGTTTTTGCGGTCCTTTGCATCAATGTCTTTAGACTGTTCAGTATTTTTGGGACCGCAGGTCTTTTTAGATCCGATATGCTGCTCATTTTATTTAAATGTTTTTAAAACTTCATTTCATGGGAAAGATTTTTTCTAATACACCTTGACCCATTGTAACTCTTATTATTCATAATGTAAGTTTTTGTATTTTTAACATTATAGTCAGTAGTTTCTTAGAGTATTTTAGTCTAGTTTTAAACACGATTCCTAGGAAGACCATGTAAAATGAAACGATTTCGTGTGTAAATAAAGATTGATGATGATGATGATTTTAACATGGTTTCCAGCGTTAGAATATTCAATTACTTGGAAACACGCAGATTTTGTATGCGGGTGCAATATAATATTAACGAAAGGATGCACTCAATAAGATTTTGCTTTCACGCCAGTTACTCAAATTCCGACCTTGACGTTGAAAACTTCGCACGGAAACAAAATACTTTTATAAACTTGTTTTAAGTAAAGTTCCCCAATGTACTGGACGACGATTTAAAAAAAATTACCAAAGTTGACTGTTCTCGACATGGTTTGGTCAAAAACCAAAACCCGCCATCTTGCGCGCGCGCTGTAAATTTTACGAAACTAACTGCTTCATTACCCGCCTAACGGTTATTAAACCTCTGTTGCCAAATCATCTTGTTCATACTTAAACGCGGGGTACATCAAGTCTGAAAAAAATTCTTTAGGCGGGCGTTTTCACACTCCAGTATTACTCGCCGTTATACAATTTAGCTAACCTATCTAAATCGGAACACAGCAACAAAAGGGTCAAAAAGATACCCATTTAATATAATAATAATAATAATAATAATAATAATAATAATAATAATAATAATAATAATAATAATAATAATAATAATAATAATAATAATAAGTAATAGTAATTGGACCGAGTAGAGTACAATTCAGGGAGTAATCGAGCGAGTAATTTCAAAATCGGACGAGCGCGAAGCGCGAGGCCGATTTGAAATTACGAGCACGATTAGTCCCTGAATTGTACGACACGAGGTCCAATTACTAATTAATCGTATCTATAACAAATTTCGGGGAAAAAATGTCTTCTGAGAACTTTTGAGCGAAAACGTCTGTAGCGCTTTTCCTAAGTTTTGAAAACTGTAGAAAACATTGCTAAGGAAGCCATTGAAGCGCGCGTAATTGGCGTGGAAATCACGTGGGTATCCAATTACAGGTGTCCGATTACGAAAAGTTCAAATCGGACAGCTGTAATTGGACACCCACGTGATCGGGCGCCGATTACGTGACAAATAGGCGCGCGGAGAACCAATCACGATCGAGAATTTTGTTATAGATACAATTATAATAATAATAATAATAATAATAATTTTTAAAATAATAATCCTTTATTAACAAATCCTTCAACAATCTTAAATTAACAATTTACAATATATGATCTACTGCTACTTTTTTTTAAATAAGTACAATATATTTCAGTTGTTTATCTCCAATTCCATCCAAATCTCTTACTATATATTCAGTAAAATACTGACAATAATAATGATAATAATTTTAATAACATTGACATTGACATTGAAATTCAAGAAGGAGCCATAATGTAATAATAATAATGATAATAATAATAATAATAATAATAATAATAATAATAATAATGATAATAAATTACAAGATTAAAAAGAAAGGCTAAAAGAACATTTGAGTTATAATAATAATGATAATAATAATAATATGTAAGACTTTTATAGCGCCCATGCTAGAGTTCACAGCGCTGTACAACTATGTGAATAGAAAAAATAAAATAAAAATAACTATAACAACTAACTAAGAAAACTAAGACAATAAGCAAAAAAAAAAATAAAACCTATGACTAATTAAAAGCTTGATCAAATAAATGAGTCTTCAATTTGGATTTAAATGTCGCAAGTGATGGTGCTTGCCGTATGGCGTCTGGAAGCTGGTTCCACAGATATGGCGCTATATAACTAAACGATCTACCTCCGTAACTCTTGAGCTTGAAATGAGGAACTTGTAACAGTTTCTTGTCGTAAGAACGCAAAGCTCTAGGTGGTCTATATTGTACTAGGAAATCAGATATGTATTTAGGTGCTAAAGCTTTCAGAGTCTTATAAGTAAATAGTAATATTTTGATTATTTGATCATTTAAGGACCGAGAACCTCAAAAACCATACCCTATTCCTCAGCACGTACCTATATAGCCCATATATGGTAGTATGCCCCCCCCCGATAGATTAGCCATGATTTTTCTGGGGGACAGTTTTGTCTGTCCATTTCCCAGTTTCTTGTGCCTCTGTTTCATAA
Organism: Platygyra sinensis; assembly: GCA_019787425.1. Classification (NCBI taxonomy): domain Eukaryota; kingdom Metazoa; phylum Cnidaria; class Anthozoa; order Scleractinia; family Merulinidae; genus Platygyra; species Platygyra sinensis. The sequence goes on from JAHPZR010002413.1 coordinate 87,801, forward strand.
CAAGCCTAACTGCGAAAACTTTCATATGAAAATGAGTTCTGCATGCTGTTTCATTTTCATACAAATCATTTTCATAAGAATGGTTTTGCACTTAGACTCGCTTTGAAACAGAGGCACGAGGGAACTCAGAAATGGCTTATTAAGATTTTCACTAATGCATAAGTCGAGAGTCGCCTCTTCGTGCCCAGGTCCCGACTGCCAAGAGGGATCGCTGTAGTCCTAATGTGTATAAAAATTAGGCCATTTTTACACATTTTAAGTCTACAGTTGCTTCTATAACGAAAAATGATACCCTGAATTTTTTTTTTATATATGCATTTTTCAGTTGTGAGTAAACATTGCGACATTAAGCGAACAGATAGAGCCCAAATCTTCCAGAAAACGAATTGTACTGGTAACGTTGTTGCAGAGCATACCGTTTGGACTGAGATACAATGTTTCGATAATTGTCTTCGTCATCCTGGCTGTGACAAATACATTTATAACGGACAAGGAAACCAGACGTGTAAGCTACTGAATACTGTTAACATCGGTGGAGTTGTAAATTTGCCAAAGACGACTGGCGCATGCGCACCACATGATATAACGGTAAGTTATATAGTTTCCTACAAAAGCTAGTATAAACCATAGAGACTTAAAGTGCCACGTTTACCGCGAACAGCGAACGGTCAGGGGTCACATGACCATAGCCAAACATCTCGTTTGAGGTTTTCGAATCGCTTTTCCAACCTCGAGAGGTAGGTTTTTACTAAAAGTCATTTACCATAGGCTTTATATATTGCCTTGAATGTTATTTTACGCCACGTACAAATGCTGAAATGAAATAAAAAAGAAAACCTTTTTCTACAAATTGGTTATAATTTTAGACAAATAAACAATTACATTGCCTTTTGTTGTTGCTTGTAGAAAGACACTGATCCTAGGTCGAAATCCAATTTGGCGGATGGTTTAGTCAACGTGTGTTTTATTATGCTATATTTTTTGAGAAAGCTACGCATGCTAGAAAACATACAATCTTTTTTTCTTTTTTTTACTTGGCCTAACTTTGGCAATTTCAATTGGATTATTTGCTCCCGTTTACTTCCTAAATCGACTACCTAATGTAACAATTCCCCGAGAAAAGTAGGCTTTTTATTTGCATAATAAGTTTTTGTCAACTTAAGGTGGCCCGATAGGCTAAAAAGTGGCGACGTTGGGCAAAAATGTACATTTTTAAAAAAATAATATTCAAAGCCCTTGAACGCTTATAAAAAGCATTTTGAAACGATCTTGCTGAAGCTGCCTCAGAAGATGAGTGTGAAATTCAAGGAAGGAACACAGTGGTATAACGGTTTTTACGTAGCAGCGACCATAGAGACGGTTGTTTACGGGCAGTAAAGTGACACAAATATATAAAAATATCAGTTTCAACAAATCTAACCGATAATTTGTAGATAAGTTGTTACTTCCTACTTTTGCGGTAACTTTTCACCAAATACAACAACCATTACGCCCTCCCTCCCAACCTCAATATGCAACCTACGCACTTGCTGGCAAGTCAATTGCTAAATCCATTGTGTACGAAACTTCAAGTGCATTTCTCTCAGACGTCGGCTTTTGTTAAGACTGATTTCACGTCAACATTTCTTTTTTAGAAAGTATTTTATAGAATTTCCTTAAAAGTGAGTAATCAAAGACCAGTAGTGTCTTAATGTAATGAACCAAAGATATCGTAACATATTAACGTCTGTCACGTGACACTAGAAAACTTGTCCTTTTGGTCTGGTGCAAAATAAGGTCTATAAACAGCACTGAAAACAAGAGTCAACTGTCAAAACTTTGGTCGATTATATTGCACAACATGAAACTGATACTTATAATTAAATAGTAACTTTATTTAAGTGTCTAAAAAATTGTTCTTGTTTGAAAGTCGAATCTTGTTTTGAAGGGCAGGAGCTGTTAGCGTCAATACTATAAATTATAACCTCAAATGGACGAGGCTGGTTGCCATAGCAACGATTTTAAGTAAATCCTTCAAAGTTTATTTTCTCTTCAAGAGTGCAATCACAGGCAATTAACCTTCCTTCGCCATATTTTAGCAAGCGCTTTAGTCTATTTTAGCCTGTTGGGCCACCTTAGAGTAGCAATGGTGGTTAATTCACCTTTATATTCCTTTTAGCTTAATTTATTGAAAACCCTTTGATGTTTTAGAATCTGGTTTATCCAGGAGCCCATCACCAGGAGCATGTAACTCTTAGGGCCGATTTACACGATACGACTTTGACGCATGCGGCAAGCTTACGACAGGCCTACGATATGACTTGGGACCATTTACACGCCTACGGCATTTTCACTTACAAAATTAAATATGGAAAAGTTTGCACCGGGATTTACGGAGCGAAAAAGTTCTAACAAACGTAATGAAATATTTTAGCTGTCCTGCGCTTTAAAAAAAATTTCTAGCGAGGTGTTTTTCGCTTTAATCCGTTCCGTGCTTTTCTAGAAACGACTTCATGTGAACCAGTCAACAACAACTTCGTCGGCCATTTTGACGGAACAAAGCTTCTCCTTCGTCCCCTACTCAGTAGAAATTTGTCACAAAATACGTATGTTCTATAGAGTTCGGCTACGATTGTCGCAGCGTTTTAAAACATGTTTTAAAATCGTACGACAATTTTTTTGACGTACACAACAGTCGTAAGCGAGTTGTAGGTTTGATTTACACGAAACAATTTATGTCGTAGGCCTGTCGTAAACTTGTCGTATGCGACAAAGTCGTACCGTGTAAATCGGCCTTTACATAGCCCATGTCACGGCATCTTTACAGACCAGTCTATTTTTAGAATACAAAGGCAGAAACCGTCACAACGTAGAATGTTTTTTGGCGGTCTACTATATTTCGGCTGGCCAAACCAGCCTTCTTCAGGTACAATGGGAGTTTTACACTGGGACGTGTTTTTATACGTATACGTATACCAGCAGGATCATTGTTCCGGTTCCTTGCTTAAACATTTGATAGTCTATTCTTAGGCCTCTTTTACCGCAAAATAGGTTAGTTCCAGTCTACACAAGCGTACATCGTTAAAAATAAAATGCCGGTTTTTTTTAATCTGCCAGAGAAGTGTCCGTTATAAATTTGTATCTGTTAAGTCTGAGCTTGTGATTAATCACTGAGGTCAGATTTCGAGGTAAATTCAAACTAAAAATAAATCGGTCTTAGTCTGTTCCAGGCTCTCGGACAGTGAGGACGATCAAAAAAGGGAGCTGGCGACAAGCGGGGTCAGCGGTGAGCGGGATCCAGGAGAGAAAAAGAGAGGCCTTTTTACCTACCAGACCCCACTCGTCGCCCGCCCGCTTTTTTAATCCTCCACTGACAGAGAGCCTGGAACAGGCTAGATCGCTCTGTGAAAATGATGTGACAGGAATATGAGGTAATTACAGGCTTCTGGTGACGAGCTTCGGATTTATCTTAGTCAGTACTGATTTCCAACAAATATTCTCACCTGCGTTTCATTGTTGTAAAGCATTTTTTTCTCTTACAAATCAATCTATACTTTAAAGTGTATGAAATTCTTTAATTTTTGTTTACCTTTGGGTGGGAAAAATTAGCGTGATTAACCCTTAAGGTGACGATATCGTAAACCATATTTTGTTCACCTCTTGTAAAACCAAAGCTATAAAATGTATTTACCGGCAGCTTTATGAGACAAGCAGTGTCCTTTACAGTGAATTCTCATCTCTGGTGGTCTATCAAAACCACGTAACGTAATAAAACATTTTTTTTTACCATTAACCACGGATATTGCTTGAATTTCAGGCTTCGCGACGATATCTTCTAGGAACTAGCGGCTGTCATGGACAAAGCTAAAATAAATGGATAAATAAATAATAATAAATAATGGTAATAGTACTAAGTGGAGTCCAATTCGGTCTGTAATCATACGAGTGATTAACAAAATCGCACGACCGCAAAGCGGGAGTTTGACTTGTTAATCACAAGTATGATTACAGACTGAATTGGACACGATATCCTGTTACCAATTAATCATAACAATTACGATTTCCCACAAAAGTAAAAGTTTCATTTGAAAAAGAGCTTGCAAAATAGCTCTTAAGTTCTTTTCAAACTATTACTGGAGACTAAACCTCCACAATTTTTCAAAGTCAGTCTCTTGAATTGGTTACTATGGTGATTGTAATCAGCAATGTGATTGCAGGATTCAGTGGAGAGGACCTTAAATGATTGGCTCATGTAAACTGTCCGATAAAAGGTGTCCAGTAACAGCTAACAGTCCGATCACACTGTCCAATTACAAATTTGCAGATTAATTAGACCAAAATACAGCAGCTTATTCATCAATCACATTTGAGGTAATTGTAATTGTTATGATAATAATAAAATAATAATAATAATAATAATAATAATAATATTGATGATGATAATGATGATGATGATGATGATGATGATGATGATGATAACTTATGTAAGTGTCGATTTTATTAAGCATTGTGCTAATTAGGGACACTGTAAATAATTAACTAAATATTGCAAATAGAATTTACACTATTAAGAATCCCAACTAGAGGAAGGCCGACCAGTTGGCTATTTACACAACGTGGTCAAGGAGTTGAACTCGGGACTACCGAGAACAAATCCAGATGGCAGTAGGGTGGAGGATTTGAACCGGGGACCTCCAGACTTCAAATTCAGTATTTAAACC
>JAHPZR010002413.1:100000-107500 GCA_019787425.1 Platygyra sinensis
ATGACAAATACATAGCATCGAATGACAAATACAGGAAATTGTATTTTTGATATGAAAACTGCTTCATAGATTACAAACAACGAAATTGAAAAGTTTAGGTTAAACTTTTGAAGCCGTGACGTAGCTCCTTTAAACTTCATCTTCCTCGTGACCTGGAGCGTGAGCATTCTATAATAATCTAGAAATAGTCCTAGAAAACAAAATTTAAGCAAACGTCCTCTTTTGATAACTTTATGAAACTTGTTGCTCTGTGAGAAAGAGCTCACTGATTTTTTCAAGATGGCTTCGACAGAAGGACTGAAGACAGAAGACCTGAACTTCGTCTTCAAAGCTCTAGCAGAGAGAGGAAAAGAGGGTAAGCTACACAAAGAATATAACGAGAAATATACAAGCGATTTCCTACAACTGCTGTCGTTTCAACTGAACAAAACTGGACATCACGTTATTTTAAAGGCTTACGGAAGCGCGGCCGAAGATTTGAAATGCTACGAGTGCCATGATCTTGGCGACATGGACATTATGATCTTTCCGAATTCAGATAACTTAACGATTCACGAAGAACTGCTTGAATATTCCGTCGGGAATCCACTGCACGTGAGAATCAAAGGCTCTAATCATCCCGTGTTACAGTCCTGCCTCGTGGATGACACAGCGTATGTTGCCACTTCGACCTTAAAGAATTTTCATCCTGCTATTTTTGGTTCTGAGGCACCTTGGATAGTCGACCTTACAACCCGTATATTTCAATCATTTTTTCGGGAAGAGTTTTCACCTATCGTTACGGGCGGACTAAGCAACCACTACGGGAGTCCTGCTATAACCCTTAATTTGTCTCGAGCTTTGGCCATTACTCTCGAACAGCGAAAAAACATGCAGAACCAAGCCTTAAATTTTCCTTTCAATCTGAGTGTTGTTGATATAGAGTGGTTGACCTCGATGCTGCTCACGTTGAAAGGAATTGACTATACCAGACAGCACGCCGAACTCGTGAAATACTTGATCTGCGAAATGGATCCAATATCACAATTTCAGATGCTTTCCGTTTGTCCTCAAGAGAATTTCGATAGCGATGAAAAAACTGGAAGAAGGCGTGGAAGCATCGGAAGTGAATCACGAAACGAAACTGAACATCGTGTGACAGTAGAAACAAATGACGAACACTGTCGAAGGGATTTGCGAAAGAGTTCGGTAGCTTCCGTACCCTCAAATCATGGATATGTGATAGCCAAGCAAGACTCTGCAAATTGTGATGGATATCAGAGTCCTGATGAGGTACAATCCATCTTTAGTCGGTTCACAGGGGACAGTCCCTTGCTGGAATCTTCCTTTCCGTCATTTTCTAAACCCAGGGTTAGCTTAGTGAAAGAAAATGAAGGCATGGCAAAACAAGAAGAGGTAGGAAACAATGGTAAACACAGTGATTTGGATGAAAATCAGTCAAAGATTTCCCGACTGTCCTTGGGACAAGAAAAGGAGGTCAACTTCAAAGCTCTACCTGGCAGTTCAGACTGTACTAAGGAAGAAGATGAAAGGAGAGAACGTGAAAGGCAAACACGTCGTAAAAGATGGGTTAATTACCTCTTGGAAAGGGAATCGGAAACCAAAAGAACTGGAACAATGGATAAATGTTGTTGCCAGTCTTTGAACAAACCCCTGCCTAAAGAACAAAATGAAAGTGAGGGTTTGGAAGGTAGCAAACTGGGTGAAGAAATAAAGAACGGAAACTCCATTCACGACACAAATGAGGTAAACGGAGAAGGGCAGCAAATGACAAAAAAAGAAGAGGAGAGCTCCAGAGATCTAATACACAACCGTGATAGTCAGGAAGACAACGAGCAAGAACGTGAAAGACGAATACTACATCACTTTCTTGAGCATATATTTGGAACTGCAAAAGGAGCTCAAACACAGAAAGCTGAAATTAAGAATACTGAGCGAGTTCAAAGCGGAATTGATTTTATCCCTGCCTTAAGATCCCGTGAATGGCCCAGGATTGCAAGAGAGTGGATCGAACGAGAACGTAAATGGCCTTCCGATGACATTGTTAAGGGGGTTATTCGGGAAGGCTACCACTTGGTAGTGAAGTCTCCAAAGATAAATGGCAATCCAGATCACGACTTCAGAATATCCTTTTCTCATGCAGAATACCTACTAAGCCAAGAGATGAACGACATCCAGCGTGATTGTTACCGTTGTTTAAAAAAGTACCATCGTGCTTATCTTTGCACGCAGCCGAAGAGTTTGGTGTCATTTCATCTAAAAAACATTTTTCTGCAAACAATCGAGGAAACAGGTTGCGAGATGTGGACCGAACGCAACAGAGCCGAATGCATGATTAAACTCCTCGGGAACCTTTTGGAAGCTCTTAAAAGGAAAGACCTACGACATTTCTTTGTGAAGTCGTACAATTTGTTTGGCGTTGATTACGTCGAAAACCCCCAGGTTCTTGAATCACTGGCTGTAAAAGTTGTGGAGATCATGAAAGATCCAAAGCGATTTACAACGCAGTTAATTCAGAGCCGAGAAGACACAAAACAACTTGAAAAGCCGCAAATCCATGTTTCACAAGAAACATTTTCGAAAGCGGAGCCAAATGCATTCGCAAAAACCGTCAAATGCGATCTTCAGATGCAACCTAAAGAATTCCCATCCAAAAACATTGATGATACCGAGCGCAACAAGAAAGAAAAGCTATCAGTTTCTTTGCCACCAAATAAAGCGATCCAAGGAAGAGGCCCAGTCCCTGTTTACGAATACCATGACCTAAAAGATCTTTATGTTGATGTCATAAAGGAATTGTTCCATGTGGCTTTTGATGACGCTGACTACAGACTTGAAGATATGGACCCTCTTGAGAGTTCTTTGGTGCAAGAACTTCGAGAGCTCGTGAGGAGTGAAGGCTTTCCAGTGGAAGAGCTTCCTGGTGTGTTAGAGTCTTCCTGGGAAACAATGGGCTACCTCAAGATAAGGCTCAGCAGTGAACCAGACATGAGGCGCCGCATCCTTGTGGCAATTCAGGGCCAAATTGAGATGTGGAAGTACATACTACACCAAGACGACATCGTAGTGGGGAACGAGGATGCTGTCGAGGCTGTATGCAACAGAATACTCGATCCTTTTGCTGAAAATGCGTTTGACCTGAGCAATATAATACCATCTGGCATCGCGATGCAGTTTGTACAAAGCGCTGTATTCGAGTTCTTTATGCCGAGGTCAGCTGAGCCAAATCTGGACGACGACATTCCATTGGACTGACTTGACTCGTAGCTTTTTCAATGAAAATGAAAGCTAATGTAGTTGCCAGTGTTACTGTTACAAGTTTTCCTTTGTGACGATCTAGAAAAAAAGGAAAATCTATACTACTTTTATGCGTCTGCCAGTTTCTTTACATCTAGCTCGTATAAGATTATGTTAATCTTACGGTATTAGTAAAAAAAAAGGAAGTTATGTTTATTCAGGGTCTGGAAGGGGGGGGGGGGGGGGGGGGGTCCTGATCCCGCATTCCCACTCTTTCTTTACGAGAATCCCGCATCACGCACTTTTTTTCATCATTATCCCGAGTCCCGTTTTTCTTTCCGAGAATAAATACATTAAGAAGTCTAATTTCTACGAAAGCTAATAAATATAAGATGTAGAGTAGCCCTTTCGGTTGATATTCGTTGAATTTACGTGTGTTTTCAAAGGTTCCTGCAAAAAATAACTTTTTGTACCTCAGTATGATGACAGCACGATACTGGCAATCGTGACTTCAGGGCTGTTGTTATTCGTTCGGTCTTGTTATTATCGCTGGCAGTCGAAAATAACTTCGACCTTTTCTCTGTTTGATCGATTTGAGCACCCATAAACGACACAAAAGTTAACCATGGTGCAAGAACTTCGAAATATCTGAAACATTTTGCTTTAATGCTTTGTTCGATCGTAAAACACGCGCTGGAATCCAGAGTTGTTTACATTTGGTTGTCCTTAGGCTTTTGTACATTATGCTAGCATTTTAGTGAGGCAAAAGCACTGAGCATTATTCGAGCATTTTAGTGGCATTTTCCTGGAAAATTAATATTTTTTCACAGAATATAGAATAAAAATAATTTTTTGAGAAAATGAAGGCTTGAAACTTAACCCCCTTCACTAGAATAAGGTTAAAAGGATTAACAGAACAACAGATCATTTAGAGAATTATCTTCTGGTGTATTATTACATGCGTTGTTGTTAACTAGTTATACTAAGTACACGTTTTTGTAAGCACTGTAAACTGTTAATTGTGTTTGGACACAATTTAAAACCCCTATGTATGAGCATTAACCGAGCATTTTAGTGACATTTTTGGAGGAAACCGAGCATTTTAGTGGAAATCAAAGGAAACTATGAAGAAGGCGTGGATGCCTATAATAAGTTTATAATTGGCAACTTTTGAAATGACTTTTTAAAAGCCTTTTTGAAAGGTCTAGTATAACCAGAGAAGTAGACAAAATTGAATTTACAGGCTGTTTATTCAGACTGCTTGTAAATTTTAGTTCAAAGTTCAAGTTCAAAGCATCAGCAACTGCTTGTATAACAAGTGCATCAGCCAATGTGCCTTGGTGTGACATATATAATCTAAAATAATACCTTAACGATGAATGGTCTGTACTACTTTCAATGGATCTTTCTGGGTTCTGTCTCATATATTGAACTCCTGACCAGTACTACGAATATTCATGTGATAGTTAGGTCCCCCTGATGGAACACCACTCTAAAGAAACAATCACCTGCACCACCACCATCTAATATTCGGGTGTGGACAAAACGTGGGGTAGGCCACATGGCCTAGGCCATGGTGTAGGCCATGGCCTACCCTGTGGCCTACCCTATGGCCTACTCTATGGCTTACCGGTGGTCAGATTTTGTAAAACATTAACACGACATTGGTAAGAGTCGACTGAGTACGCTGCATAAACTTCTATCAATCGAACAGGGGCATCCCAAAAGTCACTGACACGATTTTCAATAGGGAACGAAACAATGCAAATCTTACCGCACTCAGGCTAAAACAATCTATTTGTATCTTTCCTTGGTTTCCTGGCATGTACCTTTCTCTGGTTCACATAATAGCTGTTTAAAATACCTTTCTGGACACCACAGAAAATTATATTTTACATGTTACATGCAAAAATGGGGTGATGTTTGTTTGATATCCCTATGTCCTCATGCTAACGGTATCGCGTCTCAGAAAGTTCTCACGTCCTCGTGCCCCACGACTCAGAGATCGACGGCTCAAATTGCCTCTTTTGTGAGTCCAACGACCCCGAGTCCACGCGTCCCCCAGTCCACACGTCCCTGATTCACGAATCCAGCATCACAGTCCCCGTCCCACATTTAGTCACAGCCCACTGTTCACTTCTTATTTACACTAACACTCCATTGGACCTTCTCCTCCCTTTTATTAAAGCTGAGTGCTTGACTCGAGGATACGTTGAAGACAGAGAGAAACAGGGTGTTTTAAGGCTGAGTGCTGTAACATTGGCATATTTTGTTTTGTTCCATCTGACTTTGAAAATCATGTTCGTGACTTTTTGATATACCCCTATTCGATTGACAGAAGCTTATGCAGCGTACTCAGTCGACTCTTACCAATGTCGTGTTAATGTTTTACAAAATCTGACCACCGGTAGGTCATAGAGTAGGCCATAGGGTAGGCCACAGGGTAGGCCATGGCCTACACCATGGCCTACCCCACGTTTTGTCCACACCCTCTAATATTCTCAAGCCATGTTGTGCTTATCAAGATTGTAACAATTCAATACGATTGTTTGGATTATTTCCCCGAGTATAACAGGTTCCGGGTTTAACTCAATATCACCTGAAGTCAATAACTTTGTCCTTGAAACACAATATTTGTGATGTCGTTTCTTACACTTTGTTGAAAAACATTGAACAACTGAACATGCATGAACAAATTCATCATGAAAGACATCTGATTCTTGCTGAGATGTCTCTTAATATGCTTCGTAGTTCTTGTTTTGAAACATAGACATAATCAATAGCAAAAAACCTTAAACCTTTTGCACGAATAATTCCAACTGGTTTACTTCTATACATTCCGGTTTCCAGAGGCTACTCGTAAGTTACCCGTACGGCGACTTGTGTACTTTTCTATTCCTATGAGCCCGTTTGAGCCAGATTAGTTTGCGTGCGAACGCAGCAGGGAATACGGGAGTCCACGGAAAGGCTAAAGTTACAACCGATCACGATCAGTTCTCTGAATTTCTCAGCGTCAGACAGCTCTTTTCGTATATAGTCCGGCTACTCACGCTGAGTTTACCGAAGGATAGAATTGCTTCGAACGTTTTCTCCTTCCAAATCAGGTGAGAAATCTTGTAACGCAAACTGCTCCACGAAAATACGGCTGGACAGGTATTGTCTGAGGAAAGTGTTCAAATACAACATTCAATAACAGGTTAGCCATTATTAAATTTAATGGTAACTTTAGTTATGCTAGAGGAACCCCGTGTGAAAAGTAGATACAAGTCGCTGTACGGTCTTTTCTTATTGCGTGACATGTGCGTGAGTATTTATACCTTCGATTAGCATGCAGAGATAACGCAAAATTAATCAGGCTCCAAAGAAACCGCAGTCACTAGAATCGCTTAATTTTTCTAAAGGTAAACACAATAATTTGGATAAGGAAGAATCAGCAATTACAGAGAAATTCAATGAAATCTTCCGTACACTCCCGTACGAATAGTAAATACAAGTCGCTGTACGGGTGCTGTAGGGATAGCCACTGCGCTAAGATAATTACAGCGATCAAACGATGAAATCTTTTTCAACGCTGATGAATGTGGTACACAATTCACGATATGAGATCTTACATACCTCTTAATTGCTTCATTTCTTAAATAAGTTCAGAATTTTTTTCCACGGATAAATTGATAGTTCTCTATCACGGCGGGCGCCTTTGCTAAAACGAGTGGACTTTGACCTACTTCTTCGTTTTCCATGGCTTCTGTTACCATCCGGCAAGTCTTCTTACTGCGTTTCGTTCTGCTTCGCCTCAAGAGTGTTTTGATTGGATATTATGATATTGTCCGAGCTTACGTTTGATTCATAACTTTGCTGGTGAGTCCTCATAGATCAGAGGTTCGCTCGAAGTTTCGCTCGTAAGATTCACTCGAAAAAGGCTCACTATTTATAAACCCCGTGTGAGCTTGGAGGATCGACAAGTAAACTTCTCGAGGAGTGAAAGACTATTCGCATTCAATGCTCATTCTTTTAACCAGTTTTGACTCGGTTACACGTGCATGTGCCGCCGCGACTCGACGAGTACTAATTTAGGCGTTCCGGCATTGTTTGGGAAAATCGATTTCAATTGGTCTGCCGTCGACATATCGATTTGTTTACATCTGAGTGAGTGACACATTTGCATATTTTAGCCCATACCAAAAGTCGTTTCTACGCTTCGCGTATCCACGCCTAAAAATGGAGCATTAAGGTGGAGCATTTTAGTGGGGAAATAAAAGCATA
>JAHPZR010002413.1:112500-115000 GCA_019787425.1 Platygyra sinensis
TTTGACAATTTATAAAGCAGTGACAGGAATATACCTTGGAGTCGTGTAAGTACGTGGTTATGGATAAGGGAATAACCTCCGTTACCTAGATTTTTGGACGATCATCAGTCTGCTCCATCTTTCAGCTCTAATTACCATTACTACCCAACGGTTTGACAATTTTTGGACAATAGTCATAAGCCATATGCTGGATGTTATGGACTTGCAAGGCATAGAAGTCACGAAACGTAATCTCCGTTACCTCGCGTTACCAGTAACCTCCGTTACCACATTCTCTAATTTCTGTTAATATTAAACATCCTGTCAACGAATGCAAACAGTAACCTAACACAAGATCAACACTAGGTCACACGTTTAATTTGAAGTCAATTTCGAAACACAATCGACCTTTGGCATGCCTGTTGTGGTTGTCCTGTTGAGAAATACAACTGCTCTAGTAGCATTCTCCAAAAATTAACAAATTCCTTGGCTTACCTTTTCTGTTTTGGAATAGAAAACTTAAGGTAAGTCATGTATCTTCCTTGATAGCTATTTTTAAGAAACACTTTCTAACGGAAACGCAAATAAATGACCATGTGTGACAGGTAACGATTTCAGGTAACGGAAGTTACTGAAGTCTAAACTGGTATGTTCTTCATGAAAAATAAAGAAACAAAGCACAAAGTTGTACTCAGTGATAGCAAGCGATCGTAAACACCAACTTACAAAATCGGTTCGAGTAACTTGTTTCTTTAAAACAGTATTATTTGTTCTATCAAAGCATTTAAGCGGAATAATGAGTAACAAGAATAATAAAGTGCTCAATGTAAGTTAGCAGGTGGCTTTTCCTTGCAGATGGCTCCAAAAACGCGTGATGAAATTCAAAAAGGGTACCGAGAGAGGAAATCGCAAAGTGAAGGTGTAACAAAAGCGAAAATCAAGAAAAGTAGGGCTCAGATCCAAAAGGAGTAAGGGGAAAGGAAAAAGTAGGTTTATGGTGAAGCATTCTTGAAACAGGAAAGAGGACGCAAGCGTGCAGCTTATACGCCCAGCATCCTTCTACGTACCAGAAAGTGCGTTGGCTAAACGAAGAAAGGAGAACCAAGAAAAGGCGAGAAGATTTAGAAGCAAAGCAAAAGCAAACTCTTTCCAGCTTATTGAAGATGAAGATATTACAGAGGGGCCCAGACAGGGAGTCTTCTCAGGGCCAGAAGGAAAAGCGGCTTGTTGTTAAGACTGACTGCAAGGCTGCCCGGCAAAAAATAGATGGTTTTGGAGAACTCAAGGCCGTGCCCGGAACGATGAAGATACATGCTGGGCAAGCTTACTAGATCAGCCAGAACAGATCGTTGTAAGGGAAACATCTTGCTACAGTGAGCGCTGTTTCACCCTTGACTCAGTTAGTGTGGATTCGCCTTGCAAGTGGCAAAGACATCACCTGACAGGATACCAACCTCCAGGTAGACACATATGTAGATTCCAATTACGACTTAAAATACTTGACGGCTTTTTTTCAAATCTACAAACTTAAATTACTTATATTTAATTTCAGAAAGCGACGAGGTAAAACCATCCACTGATGACTGGGTTGCCGCTGATTACGATGGCAAGTGGTACATTGGAAAAGTACTTAAGGTCGACCTTCAGGATAGAGATGCATACATCACCTTTATGCAATATGCAAGCTTCTGAGAAGTGTGAAGACACCTTCAAGCTACCTAGTAAACCGGATGAAGTTTGGATAAACTTCACATCAATCCTGGCCATCATTGCAGCCCCTACTCCGTATGACAAAACCAAAAGGCAATACAAAGTAAACACGGAAACTGTGGAAATGATAAGTCGTTTGCACACATCATGGCTGGAGAAGAATACCTCAAATGAGTAGATAATGTATTCTGGGAAGATAAGCTTCAACAGAATAGTATCACATAAGAGGCGATACTATAATTATTAGGTTTATTTTTTGCTGTGAAACCGCCCTAGTATGAGAACAAATGTAGGTGTAACGTAGTTGGAGAGGTTAAGTGAACTTATTTTAGTTAGCAGTAAAGTGTGAAATAACCACCGTTACCGAGGCCTTTACAAGAAAAATATATTTTAAAATGCATAATGAGTAAGTTTTTACCTCAACCTCTCTGTTTACAATCAAGGGAAAAGCTGCTTTAGCCATTCAGCAAAGAAATACTTATTGTCTTTTGTCTTGGTAATGTCATAACCTCCGTTACCAAAAACGTTACCAAGAAAAAGAATAGATTAAATTTTTTTGGTACACATGACAAAACAAAGGCTGACCAAATGATGATAGCAGTACCCTTAGATTTCCGTAAAAGCAAAACTCATCAGGAAATCTGTCCGTTTATAGAAAATAACAAGAATTGCATAAAAGATAGCATTTTTAAATTAAAAAAATCGAAATTTTGATTTTCTGTAAAAGCCCAGAATAAGACTAGAATAAAGTCTTACATTATCTATTTAATGTATTCGTATGTGCTTTTTACTAGTATTGGTAGTAGATTAA
>JAHPZR010002413.1:120000-160000 GCA_019787425.1 Platygyra sinensis
ACAATAAAACAAAATATATAGGGCACGACCTCTTGTGAGAAATGTTTGAAATAATCGCCTTCCCTTGAATAATCGCCCCCTTTTGGTACGAAAATAGAAATAATCGCCCCTGGCTATTATTCGAGGAAACGGTATCTAGTGTTGTAAAAGGAAAAACAAAGGAATTATTTAGTTCTGGGATTAGGCTGAAAAGAAATATAACAGTAATCCATAAGAAAAGAAAATTATGGAAATTGTAAAATTTACAGTTTAACTGGACATTTTTAAATGTGCAAAAATTACCGTGCAACAACAAGAACAACAACAACAACTGTATTTGTACCCAACATAATACAATAGTAATAATATAAATTAACAAATATAGATGAGTACCAGCTGCTCCAAATAACCATAGGGGCTAGAAAAAAGGGCAGCTATACTTAGGTGATTTATCTAATGAAATGATTTGGGTCAGATATAACACACACACACACACAAACAAGGTCAAAAAAGCTACGATAGCAGAGTAAAAAAACAACGGAAGGCTAGAGGAGTTATTAGTATTTTTCAACAAAAATTAACTTAACATTATCAAGGAATGAAAATAGAGCAACATGAATTTTCTTAATTATTTAACAAATAAAACACTATATACCTGAAAATTTGTACTTTGAACAGAAACTGTCTTACAGTGCGGACACTCGAACCATGAACGCTATGGCTTTATTTTCACTTTATTTGTACTTTTTTTTCACATATTTTATTATTTTTTTCCGAACTAGCCAATCACAGCCGCGAGTCGGTGCAACGGCCGATACTTTTTTCCTCGTTATTTTCAAAATGGTGCCATGATTTCAAACAACTGCGGAGACATTTTTCCAAATTTTTTCCGATTTATTATCATTCACGGTTTTTCCGCTTCTTTGCAATGGCGGGATATTTCACCAGTGAAACTATATCGGCGCTTTCTTACTACTTTTTTCATTCAAAAGCAAGGAACAAATGAAATGCAACATATTGATTTCGGCGGCAGACGTAAAACAACATCAGGAACACTGAACTAATGGGTCAATCGATTTCGCCATCTTCGTTGAACTGCAACACTCGTGTTTTCCCACCACCGTGGCTATAAATAGCTTGCGTGCAAGAGACCAGATCTGGTGATAAGCTGTCAATCATGATGTTATTCCTAAAATATGCAACTGAATTTGAAGCATCTAGTTTGGAAACAGCTTTGCCAATTATCGATTATGATAGTCACCGAGTTCCAGAATTGGTGAGCCATCTGCTCTTTCTACTGCTAAAGCCTCATCGAAAAAGTTCAGCATTTCCATTCCATTAGAAGCACCCCGTAAAACATTGTAGTAATCAACTCCTTGTATCGAGTGAAGCAGGTTTAGCGTGTAGTTCGCGTTCGAGGCGACTTCGATGGCTGGCTCGCCGATATATGAATTACCGTACACATGATTTCCTGAAGTAATTTTGACACCGGACTCATCAAAAAAGTGAAGTGTAGTACAGTCTAGTTGCGCAATTTGATCAAGAAAATAATCCTTATAGTTGATGTTTACGTCTGACAATAGTCCGTCGGTAGTTGCCTATAAAGTTTTTTCGTCGTCATAAAACAATCCTTCCGAACGCACTTTTTTATTGCACTTTGAGATGGCAAAAGATGAGGTGGCGAAACTCCGTCCAGCAATAAGCACTGTTGAAGTTCAGATGATTATGTGCTGCACAATTTCTCGGATTCAACGTAATCAACAATGTCTTGTGCTTTCGCGTCGGAGGGAGAGACGTGTTGTTGTCCACATAGTTTTGAACAACTTAATTGACATAGCCAATACTAGCTCGCGCTGTCCCTGAAATTTGTCTTTATGAAAATCCCTGGTGGTGGAGATCAAGAATTCTCTCTCGATAAATATTTGGTAACGCGCTTCCATTGTCGTAGATGCCTTGTTGTTGCTGCGTGATTAATCCTGAGATTACACTGACCTAATTATTTCAAGAAAAATAATAGAAAGTCATATTTCGCTCCCCAAAAGAGCTTAAATTCAACAAAAGTATCTAAAAATGCATCTGTTTAGATGGCCCATTCGCGGTGAACTGAAAACCCGAGTCTGAACGCAAATTAATTCCCGCCGAAAAAACCGCTAACGTTATTTGGAACGCATGTATAACCGAGCACCGAAAAGCGTCTCAAACGTGTAGCGTGGAACGATAAAGACACGGAAAAAAGGGGAAAAAATGTCTGTGCCATTGCTTCGGTTCACAACTGTGATTGGTTAGTTCTGGTGAAAGTAAAAGTGAAAATAAAGTGAAAATAAAGCCATAGCGTTCATGGTTCGAGTGTTCGCACTGTAAGCAGTTACCAATTTGAAAGGAGACAAATTTTTTCTTAAACTGGATCAGGTCTTGAAAGCCTGCACCTGACTGGCATCACTCCACATAAGCTCGCACTTTATGCCCCACCACTATAAAGCTTAAATATGATTTAGTCACTTATACTTACATACAATTTCTTTGTAACCACATCAACATCAGGACATATGAACCAAGTAAAGTTGTTGTCAAGAAAGGTAATACATGTAGCATTGCACTTGACCAGCTCTATCAACATGCATGCAAACTGCAGCGTGACAGGTATAGGGTGTGCTGTGGTTTGACTTCTGTCGTTTAAACATATCCTGGGAGGGGGGGGGGGGGGGGGGGAGAAATGATAAAAGAAAAAAAACTAGGGAAAATAGCCAAGCCCGAATAGTACTACAAGTGAAGCTTTTACAACATTCCAGAAGAATGCAAGAAATTATAAAAAACAATCACCAAAAATAAACAAGATAAAGGTTACAGGAGGGAGCAACAAATCTGAAATTGGTCTGCGTTGCAACGCGTGTGAATCTCGAATTCATCAGCCACTGCAGAACCCACACAACCCGTCGAGCTGGTGACCGGAACGCTACACTTGTCTTCCCCTTACCTTCTTTGGCAAAAACTGAGAAAAGCTGCAACGACCTCGATTCTTATTCCTCTCGCTAAGTTCACTTACATGTACGGAGGGAAAAATTTGCGGAAAGTGTGGCAGCGATTCCTGCGAGTCGCTGCGCTGTTTGGATTAGCCGCCATAATGAAGACAATACTATATTGCCATGTATGTGTCATGAAGTGTACCAATAAGTCGTGGTTAATTTTCGTGGTTACAAGCAGAATCTGACCTACAGAATACCTCGAATCGAAGGCTTAGATTCTCGTGCCAAAGTCCGCCGGCTAGGAGATGAGAAAAGGGCTATGGGGACGAGAATGAATCACCATCTTACCCAAATGTCTGATGTTTACTTTCTAAAGGGCCAACGCGTTCCCAGGCCCCCCTCTTTGGTGGGATCACCATCAAGACTCACGCTCCCACAAATTTATAGACAGCACACTGATCCCAATGGGGGATATGACCAAAATTAAATGAAACGGAATAAAGTACTCAATTATTTTAAGCAAAATTGCCCTATATTTCGGTTTACGATGCAAACATTCTTCACGGGCTGAGTGGTAGGCTATGAGATGTGTCACTGGCGTTCTTCATCTTTTCTGTTTATGCCAAACGGATGTAATGTTTTGGCTCTGTGTATTAAAATTAAATGAGCCTCCCGAGCCTTTCTTACTGAGTCACGTTTGCTGCGTATGAGTTCCATCGAGATGAGGCTGACGTCGTTAATAGAATGGCCAGCTTGGTTAAATTGTAGTGATATTGGTGTAGTTGTGCTGAGTTGTTGGTGAATCAGGACAGAACGTCGGTGTTCCCGGGGTGTTCCCCAAAGCGTTCACTGAGTTAACGCTTGATCTCCGATGTATTGAAGATGGCCAGCGGCACATCTGACACGTATTTACTCATAGCCTACCAATCATTGTCACGCGACGAATTTTTAGTTAAATTTGTATTTGTAACGGTTTTCTTTTCACACATATTTTTTTGTACTCAGCCCCTCTAGAAAGTTAGTATTGCAAACCGAAATATAGGGCAGCTTTGTACATTTAAAATAATTTAGTCCTTTATTCCGTTTTATTTAATTTTGGTCATATCCGCCGTTGGGATCAGAGTGCGGTCTATATTTTGTATTCTAAAACTTCTACTGACACAGGTCTACTAAAGATCCGGCACTCTCATCGGTTTGTTGCTGTGTTTTTGATCCCAAATTTGTCCTTAGGTATTGGCCGAGAAGTTGGAACGGCGTTTGGGGACGAGTCATGGACTGAGAAGGCAAGACAGGTGTTACAAACAATATTATTTGCCAGTATTTTAGCGTGGTTGGCCACATTTGACAGTCGTGCTAACATAGTGGATTGACTTTGGAGTAGGTTCAAGGCAAAATGCAAAACATAGGTACGCAAAGCGTGCAAGAGTTATTTTTTTGTGATAGGAGCATTCGTAGAACTGTTTACAGTAATGATTTAGTTAAGTTTTTTTGGTTGCGATGTACAGCAAGAAAGAAACTGGGAATTTATGATAAACATACCATGTTACATCGGTAATGGTAAGATAGCTAAATAGTAAGCCATCAAATGTTTGAGTGAACAACGTACAATACTCTCCAAATTAATGTAGATACCATCTTATTTTCTAACAGGCAATTTGATTCGTTCTTTGATACCCACACCGTGATTGGTGTGACACGCGCGCATGTATAACTCCCTCACTCATCGATCACATAGCCCTTCCAACCCCCAAGAGGAATTTTTGCTCAAAATACTCAAGTTAACAGACCTTATCGCATTTTATAAGAGTCGTAAGTTTACCCTTTTTACACAACACCTCTTCATCGAAAATAGAAAGAAAGAGAAAAAACCGTTCTGATGATCCGATCATTATGTATATTTTTAACTTGACTTTATTTATTTATATATTTTATATCATCTTACTTTTATTTAACTTATTTTAGATGCAGGTCCACATCAGCCTTTTGCTGCCATTGTAACTTAACCTGCTTTACCAAATAAAAGTATGTATGTATGACACGTTGAAAGTTTAATTTAATTTACTCCGATATGAAAAACAAAAGTGTCAAGTTACCATTTTTAACTGAAAATAGAAAACATCTTGTGCGAACGATTTGCTCTCAAATGAAAAACAGAAGTGTCAAATTACCATTAGTAACTAAAAGTAGCAAGCATCTCGTGGGAACGATTTGCTCCCATATGAAAAACAAAAGTGTCAAGTTACCATTTGTAACTAAAAATAGCAAGCATCTCGTGGGAACAAGTGGTGACGATGTATCAGCTCTAATTGAATTTACTCCCTTGTGAAAAACAAAAGTGTCAAATTACCCTTAGCTTTGTAACTAAAAAATAAAAATATCTCTCTTTATTCGCATGCAACAAAATAATCGTTTCCTTACCTATTGTAAACGTTCGAACTCTTTCAAAATTAAATCAAAATAGTCCCGTCTCCTCTAAAACATTTCCTAAGAACTAGAAGCAACGATACATGACGTCTAATTGAATTTACTCCTTGTGAAAAACAAAAATATCAAGTTACCTTTGTAACTAAAAATAAAAAAAATATCTCACTCATTTGCATACAACTAGCTCAAGCACTGTTTCAGACCTCAAGGCTCATGAAATCCTCAGCCTAACCCACAGAAAATGCCGAAGTAAACCCAATATATGAATACTTTCTCCTCTTTTATAGAAGAATGAATATGGCCGTTCTGAACTGTATCGGGATCAAATCTTCTCATATATCATTTACCTTTAAAACAAGAAATTTGATTGGCTGTTTATAGTAGATACGATCTGATTGGTGTGACATACATATATCTCTCACTCACTGACTCACTCACTGATCCGTTGACCCCTCCATAACATACTCGACGCGCCGACTAAGAGGTATTTTTTTTACAAAAAAATAACTCAACAAATGAATGCTAATTCTGCAGTTCACTCCGGCAACTTAAATTACGTCAAAGCATAGTTTGTCATATTAAGCTACAGCTGAAAAATGCCTTTCAAAAGCTTACAAGTAAAATTTTAATTTAGAGTAGACATATTATTCTTGTTTAAAAAGAGAGTTTCTATAGAGCTATTCTATATACTGAAATGATGTTGAGTATTGCAAAGTAATAATACTATGAATAATTATGACAACGGGAAGCAATTTTTAGAAATGTCTGGCTGGCAGATGACAGGTGAATTGACATTTGAGAAGTTAAAACAACATCCATTACAAAAGACACACGCTGGATAAATTCATTTACAAAGCTGTTCGTTTTAAGAAGTAAATTTTTTTTAACTGGAATTTTAAAGAACCTTGCGGGAAATTGGTTAAACCAGACATGTGTGAGTATTAGAGTTGTTATGATTTTTTTTCGCGATAAATTCTCTGCTCATTGCATTGAAAGCATGTCTTAGAGTCCTTCCAAAACATAGCGTTTACGAATGCGCTGTTTGATGGTAGAAGCGTCAAGTGTCCTTCCGAAAAATATTTGGAAAAAAACCGGGTTTCACTCAGTTATCGCTAGCTTCTCCTCCGTTGATTAAAAAGAGAAAGGAAAACATACTCTTAGAATTATTAAATTTTTAACAGGGGTGTTCAATTTTTTTTTATTTTAGCTTCGAACTTTACTCGTTCTCGGCAAAGCAGTAAGAAAATTTCCGCTTTCGTGTCGTTCGCCCTGCTGTGCATTGATGTCGGTGAGTATGATTAGTGAGAAAAGACTGTTCTTTAAGGCCAAAGCAGTGACACTAAGAAGCAAAAGGAAATGGTACTGGTATGGTTAAAAAATTCTCAACCTTAAAAAAATTCCCAACCTAAACCTTTTTGAGTTTCGAGGCAAAACAGTACAATCGATATATGGCACATTCCAGCTGTTTCCGCAAATGACAATATGCTGCCGGTTTACGTAGGATCTTACAGCGTTTTTGCGGTCCTTTGCATCAATGTCTTTAGACTGTTCAGTATTTTTGGGGCCGCAGGTCTTTTTAGATCCGATATGCTGCTCATTTTAACATGGTTTGCCCCCCCCCCCCCTCAAGGGTACATTGCATTCACAGCGTTAGAATATTGAATTATTTGGAAACACGCAGATTTTGTATGCGGGTGCAATATAATATTAACGAAAGGATGCACTCAATAAGATTTTGCTTTCACGCCAGTTACTCGAATTCCGACCTTGACGTTGAAAACTTCGCACGGAAACAAAATACTTTTATAAACTTGTTTTAAGTAAAGTTCCCCAATGTACTGGACGACGATAAAAAAAAAAAATAAAAAAAAAATTACCAAAGTTGACTATTGTCGACATGGTTTGGTCAAAAACAAAATACGCCATCTTGCGCGCGCGCTGTAAATTTTACGAAACTAACTGCTTCATTACCCGCCTAACGATTATGAAACCTCTGTTGCCAAATCATTTTGTTAGTACTTAAACGCGGGGTACATCAAGTCTGAAAAAAATTCTTTAGGCGGGCGTTTTCACACTCCAGTATTACTCGCCGTAATACAATTTAACTACCCTTTCTAAGGACCACATCAGGAACACAGCAACAAAAGGGTAAAAAAGATACCCCATTTAATATAATAATAATAATAATAATAATAATAATAATAATAATAATAATAATAATAATAATAATAATAATTGTAATAATAATAATAATAATAATTGTAATAATAATAATAATAATAATAATAATAATAATAATAATAATATGTAAGACTTTTATAGCGCCCATGTTAGAGTTCACAGCGCTGTACAACTATGTGAATAAAAAAAATAAGATAAAAATAACTATAACAACTAACTAAGAAAACTAAGATAATAAGCAAAAAAAAAAAAAAAAAACCTATGACTATTTAAAAGCTTGATCAAATAAATGAGTCTTCAATTTGGATTTAAATGTCACAAGTGATGGTGCTTGCCATATGGCGTCTGGAAGCTGGTTCCACAGATATGGCGCTATATAACTAAACGATCTACCTCCGTAACTCTTGAGCTTGAAATGAGGAACTTGTATCAGTTTCTTGTCGTAAGAACGCAAAGCTCTAGGTGGTCTATATTGTACTAGGAAATCAGATATGTATTGAGGTGCTAAAGCTTTCAGAGCCTTATAAGTAAATAATAATATTTTGATTATTTGATTATTTAAGGACCGAGAACCTCAAAAACCATACCCTATTCCTCAGCACGTACCTATATCGCCCATATATGGTAGTATTCCCCTCCCCCCCCCCCCCCCTCGGATAGATTAGCCATGATTTTTCTGCGGGACAGTTTTGTCTGTCCATTTCCCAGTTTCTTGTGCCTCTGTTTCATAACGAGTCTAAGTGCGAAAACTTTCATATGAAAATGAGTTCTGCATGCTGTTTCATTTTCATACAAATCATTTTCATAGGAATGGTTTTGCACTTAGACTCGCTTTGAAACAGAGGCACGAGGGAACTCGGAAATGGCTTAGTAAGATTTTCACTAATGCATAAGTCGAGAGTCGCCTCTTCGTGCCCAGGTCCCGACTGCCAAGAGGGATCGCTGTAGTCCTAATGTGTTTAAAAATTAGGCCATTTTTACACATTTTAAGTCTACAGTTGCTTCTATAACGAAAAATGATACCCTGAATTATTTTTTTATATATGCATTTTTCAGTTGTGAGTAAACATTGCGACATTAAGCGACCAGATAGAGCCCAAATCTTCCAGAAAACGAATTGTACTGGTAACGTTGTTGCAGAGCATACCGTTTGGACTGAGATACAATGTTTCGATAATTGTCTTCGTCATCCTGGCTGTGACAAATACATTTATAACGGACAAGGAAACCAGACGTGTAAGCTATTGAATACTGTTAACATCGGTGGAGTTGTAAATTTGCCAAAGACGACTGGCGCATGCGCACCACATGATATAACGGTAAGTTATATAGTTTCCTACAAAAGCTAGTATAAACCATAGAAACTTTTAAGTGCACGTCAGGGGTCACATGACCATAGCCAAACATCTCGTTTGAGGTTTTCGAATCGCTTTTCCAACCTCGAGAGGTAGGTTTTTACTAAACGTCATTTACCATAGGCTTTATATATTGCCTTGAATGTTATTTTACGCCACGTACAAATGCTGAAATGAATACAAAAGAACACCTTTTTCTACAAATTGGTTATAATTTTAGACAAATAAACAATTACATTGCCTTTTGTTGTTGCTTGTAGAAAGACACTGATCCTAGGTCGAAATCCAATTTGGCGGATGGTTTAGTCAACGTGTGTTTTATTATGCTATATTTTTTGAGAAAGCTACGCATGCTAGAAAACATACAATCTTTTTTTCTTTTTTTTTCTTGGCCTAATTTTGGCAATTTCAATTGGATTATTTGCTCCCGTTTACTTCCTAAATCGACTACCTAATGTAACAATTCCCCGAGAAAAGTAGGCTTTTTATTTGCATAATAAGTTTTTGTCAACTTAAGGTGGCCCGATAGGCTAAAAAATGGCGACGTTGGGCAAAAATGTATATTTAAAAAAATAATAATATTCAAAGCCCTTGAACGCTTATAAAAAGCATTTTGAAACGATCTTGCTGAAGTTGCCTCAGAAGATGACTGTGAAATTCAAGGAAGCAACACAGTGGTATAAAGGTTTTTACGTAGCAGCGACCATAGAGACGGTTGTTTACGGGCAGTAAAGTGACCACAAATATATAAAATATCAGTTTCAACAAATCTAAACGATAATTTGTAGATAAGTTGTTATTCCTACTTTTGCGGTAACTTTCCACCAAATACAACAACCATTACGCCCTCACTCCCACCCCCAATATGCAACCTGCAAACGTCTCCTCCCCTACGCACTTGCTGGCAAGTCAATTGCTAAATCCATCGTGTACGAAACTTCAAGTGCATTTCTCTCAGACGTCGGCTTTTGTTAAGACTGATTTCACGCCAACATTTCTTTTTTAGAAAGTATTTCATAGAATTTCCTTAAAAGTGAGTAATCAAAGACCAGTAGTGTCTTAATGTAATGAACCAAAGATATCGTAACATTTACTCGTCACGTGACACTAGAAAACTTGTCCTTTTGGTCTGGTGCAAAATAAGGTCTATAAACAGCACTGAAAACAAGAGTCAACTGTCAAAACTTTGGTCGATTATATTGCACAACATGAAACTGATACTTATAATTAAATAGTAACTTTATTTAAGTGTCTAAAATATTGTTCTTGTTTGAAAGTCGAATCTTGTTTTGTAAAAGGCAGGAGCTGTTAGCGTCAATACTATAAATTATAACCTCAAATGGACGAGGCTGGTTGCCATAGCAACGATTTTAAGTAAATCCTTCAAAGTTTATTTTCTCTTCAAGAGTGCAATCACAGGCAATTAACCTTCCTTCGCCATATTTTAGCAAGCGCTTTAGTCTATTTTAGCCTGTTGGGCCACCTTAGAGTAGCAATGGTGGTTAATTCACCTTTATATTCCTTTTAGCTTTATTTAAAACCCTTTGATGTTTTAGAATTTTGTTTATCCAGGAGCCCATCACCAGGAGCAAGTAACTCTTAGGGCCGATTTACACGATACGACTTTGACGCATGCTACAAGCTTACGACAGGCCTACGATATGACTTGGGACCATTTACACGCCTACGGCATTTTCACTTACAAAATTAAATATGCAAAAGTTTGCACCGGGATTTACGGAGCGAAAAAGTTCTAACAAACGTAATGAAATATTTTAGCTGTCCTGCGCTTTAAAAAAAATTTCTAACGAGATGTTTTTCGCTTTAATCCGTTCCGTACTTTTCTAGAAATGACTTCATGTGAACCAGTCAACAACAACTTCGTCCGCCAGTTTTGACGGAAGAAAGCTTCTCCTTCGTCCCCTACTCAGTAGAAATTTGTCACAAAATACGTATGTTCTATAGAGTTCGGCTACGATTGTCGCAGCGTTTTAAAACATGTTTTAAAATCGTACGACAATTTTTTTAAAGTACACAACAGTCGTAAGCGAGTTGTAGGTTTGATTTACACGAAACAATTCATGTCGTAGGCCTGTCGTAAACTTGTCGTATGCGACAAAGTCGTACCGTGTAAATCGGCCTTTACATAGCCCATGTCACGGCATCTTTACAGACCAGTCTATTTTTAGAATACAAAGGCAGAAACCGTCACAACGTAGAATGTTTTTTGGCGGTGTACTATATTTCGGCTGGCCAAACCAGCCTTCTTCAGGTACAATGGGAGTTTTACATCTGGGACGTGTTTTTATACGTATACGTATACCAGCAGGATCATTATTCCCGTTCCTTGCTTAAACATTTGATAGTCTATTCTTAGGCCTCTTTTACCGCAAAATAGGTTAGTTCCAGTCTACACGAGCGTACATCGTTAAAAATAAAATGGCGTTTTTTTTTAATCTGCCAGAGAAGTGTCCGTTATAAATTTGTATCTGTTAAGTCTGAGCTTGTGATTAATCACTGCGGTTCCTGTGGAGGTCAGATTTCGAGGTAAATTCAAACTAAAAATAAATCGGTCTTAGTCTGTTCCAGGCTCTCGGACAGTGAGGACGATCAAAAAAGGGAGCTGGCGACAAGCGGGATCAGCGGTGAGCGGGATCCAGGAGAGAAAAAGAGAGGCCTTTTTACCTACCAGACCCCACTCGTCGCCCGCCCGCTTTTTTAATCCTCCACTGACAGAGAGCCTGGAACAGGCTAGATCGCTCTGTGAAAATGATGTGACAGGAATATGAGGTAATTACAGGCTCCTGGTGACGAGCTTCGGATTTATCTTAGTCAGTACTGATTTCCAACAAATATTCTCACCTGCGTTTCATTGTTGTAAAGCATTTTTTTCTCTTACAAATCAATCTATACTTCAAAGTGTATGAAATTCTTTAATTTTTGTTTACCTTTGGGTGGGAAAAATTAGCGTGATTAACGCTTAAGGTGACGATATCGTAAACCATATTTTGTTCACCTCTTGTAAAACCAAAGCTATAAAATGTATTTACCGGCAGCTTTATGAGACAAGCAGTGTCCTTTACAGTGAATTCTCATCTCTGGTGGTCTATCAAAACCACGTAACGTAATAAAACATTTTTTTTTCCATTAACCACGGATATTGCTTGAATTTCAGGCTTCGCGACGATATCTTCTAGGAACTAGCGGCTGTCATGGACAAAGCTAAAATAAATGGATAAATAAATAATAATAAATAATGGTAATAGTACTAAGTGGAGTCCAATTCGGTCTGTAATCATACGAGTGATTAACAAAATCGCACGACCGCAAAGCGGGAGTTTGACTTGTTAATCACAAGTGTGATTACAGACTGAATTGGACACGATATCCTGTTACCAATTAATCATAACAATTACGATTTCCCACAAAAGTAAAAGTTTCATTTGAAAAAGAGCTTGCAAAATAGCTCTTAAGTTCTTTTCAAACTATTACTGGAGACTAAACCTCCACAATTTTTCAAAGTCAGTCTCTTGAATTGGTTACTATGGTGATTGTAATCAGCAGTGTGATTGCAGGATTCAGTGGAGAGGACCTTAAATGATTGGCTCATGTAAACTGTCCGATAAAAGGTGTCCAGTAACAGCTAACAGTCCGATCACACTGTCCAAATACAAGTTTGCAGATTAATTAGAGCAAAATACAGCAGCTTATTCATCAATCACATTTGAGGTAATTGTAATTGTTATGATGTAATAATAATAATAATGATGATGATGATAATAATAGATAATGATATGATAATAATAATAATATAATAACTTTATGTAAGTGTCGATTTTATTAAGCATTGTGCTAATTAGGGACACTGTAAATAATTAACTAAATATTGCAAATAGAATTTAGACTTATTAAGAATCCCAACTAGAGGAAGGCCGACCAGTTGGCTATTTACACAACGTGGTCAAGGAGTTGAACTCGGGACTACCGAGAGAACAAATCCAGATGCAGTAGGGTGGAGGATTTGAACCGGGGACCTCCAGACTTCAAATTCAGTATTTAAACCACTCGGTCACTCTCGTCTTTTAGATGGAGTAGGAGCATAAATGAAAGACAATCTATAAATGACGCCCTGCAAATGAGAAGCATTCACCATGTATACCTCGTTTGTAAATGATAGCGATCTTCGTACGTAGCCAGAACAGAAAAAACGACCACAAGATCAACTTACATTGGAAAAAGCCCACTTTATGTTTTGTTTACGACATGTACTGAAGTTTGTTTTGATTTTTCTGTAGGTAAATAATTTAATGTGCTTTGCACTCAGTTCCTAAGTTGAAATCATTTCTGCAACTTTGGCGTTAAAGATCGTATTTTATTATGTCTGGAAGTTGCTTTCTGCATTAAATAGTGCATTAAGTTAATAACAGACGAAAGCTGATTAGCAAAGCCTTCTTTCTTCAGGGTGTTACAGAGAAGGAAGGCCGTGCCTTCCGAAATATCAGAAAATATAGTCCCATACTCTGTGATCAGCCTCGCTAATTTTCGATTATTATTCTACTTATAGCTGATTAATCTTCTACAGCAAGAGGATCCGGTTCTTCTATTTTGTCATGGTGCTCCTTGCAAAAATTAACGTATTAAGTTGATAGGTCGTTAATTTCCTTTCAAACTGATACCCCGTGTCCTTTGATTGAAAAAAAAAAAATGGATTCAAACGAATGCCCAACCATTAATTAGTGAACAAGTCGTGATCATCTTCGGTTACTATATATAACAACCGTATAATCTGTCACCGACGCCTTTATTTTAGCTTCAAGTGCTTTATCCTTGGTGTTCAATATTTCAACCCATGCTTTCGATTTAATAATTTAAGATGCCTAAATCATGTATCATACTGCCATAATTGAAAACAAGACAAGAATTTTTTGAGAAATGCAGAAAACTTAATAATAATAATAATAATAATAATAATAATAATAGTAACAATAATAATAATAACAACAATAATAATAATATGAATAATAGTAATAATAATAATAATAATAATATGAATAATATTAATAATAATATGATTAATAATACCAATAATAATAATAACTAAAAAAAGACAATCTTTACTGTCTTACATCCTAACACAACAATTTTACATTCATAACAGAAAAAAGCGGTTTATATAAGATAAGTTCTGTGTTCTTCAAGAGTACCAAATTTTATTATTGAATCTTAATAGTAATAATTCATGGATTCGAACTCATGACCTCTGCGATACCAGTGCAATGCTCTACCAACTGAGCTATCAAGCCATCTGGGAACTCACAAGGTGCCCAACTCCCTGATGGCTTGATAGCTCAGTTTGTAGAGCATTGAACCGGTATCGCAGATCGGCCATGGATTCGAATCCCGTTCAGGCCTGAATATTCTCAGGCTTCAATTTCACAACTGCTCAAGTTGCGTTCATGACTGCGACGATCAGTGATATCTTCATATCATTCTCCGCAGTTCATACATATATATATATAGATACCTGGTTTTTGGTAATTTAATGCCCCTTCTTACGGGAAAAAGAATAAAACTTTATTTATTTCACATAATCAGTAAGAATGAACATAATGAAAAGCGAAATTAAGAACTCAAAAACAAGTAGTATGCTTACACAAATTGATGAATGAGATGCCTCAATCCTGGAAACGAATGATGTCTTGATTTCTCTCCTGTACCGCTATTTGCAAATTTATAATTAGGTTCTTGGCCTCGTTTCATACAAACATGTATATTTATAGAAAAACAAGAATTAAAACATCTGTACATGAAAAATCTTCGGTAACAAAAAGAAATATCAATCAAGCGAAGGCATAAAACATTCGTTAAAACATTTCGTTAAGAAATTATCATGTCAGTCCAACAAGTCCCTTCTCTATCTCTAAGTCATTCTCCTGCACATCTGTCTTTCTTCTCCGTGACCTTGTTCCCCTCAAACAGACTACGCCAGTCCGCAGGATGGCGAAGGACACATTCGTTCTGATCCATGCGATCGTTGTTGCGTAGTCCTCCTGCTTCTTTGCAGAGATGAGCTCGGCAGGCCTGGAATGAGACCGCTGGAAGTCCTGAGACATCCTTCCTGTTTCCAAGCACCAAAGTTGCTTCAAAACATACCGAAACTGTAACATATTCATGCCCTTAGCTTTTGTATACTTCCTCAGTAGAAAATCATTAATACATTTTTCCCTTGAATCGTTTCGAAGATCATTAATTAAAAAGGAAAAAAAGGCAAAAAGGAAGTAATGGAAGCCGAGTAACGACCTGGTAATTAGCCATGAATATTATTTAACTGTTAAATAAAAAGTAACCATTAAAGTTTGCATATTTAAAGGGGCTACGTCACGGTATTTTGACTTACTTTGACCATCGAGAAAATTACGCTGAAACTGAAGGAAACCTAAAATAATGCTTTACAAAGATGGAAAAAACACCAAAGAGATAGTAATAAACCATAAAGGAACCAGGATGGCTCAGGATGGCTCAGGATGGCTCAGGATGGAGAAGATTGACGCGGATTACTATGAAGCAGTTTTCATATCAAAAATACTATTTCCTGTATTTGTCATTCGATACTATGTATTTGTCATTCGATGCTATGTATTTGTCATTCAGTGATGTGTATTTGTCATTCAATTGTGTGTATTTACCATTCAATTGTGTGTATTTGTCATTCAATTATGTGTATTTGTCATTCAATTATGACTATTTGTCATTCAGTTGTGTGTATTTTTCATTCAATTATGTGTTGATTATTTAGTGATGTCCGTTTATCGTTCACCCTGTTATGCCTTTCTATTCTTCATTCAATTATAGACCCTTTGCATAAATGGCGTCTAAATTTGAATAACAATACTTGGTACATCCATAGCCTCACACTCATGTGAAATTTCCTTTGTCTTGAAACATGAACGTGAGGCTAAGGATGTACCAAGTATTGTTATTCAAATTTAGGCGCCATTTATGCAAAGGGTCTATGGCTTGTTGCCATTCAATTATTGAATATCGATCCAATATTGATTGACAGCTCGTACTTGAGCCCGCAAAAGCACCACTTAATACGACAGGCACAAGATGGCAGCAGCTTGGCCGTGTGTTATCAAGGAAAGTGTTCGAAGCGGGCTACTTGAGATAATCCAGAAATGAATCGTTGTACAACTACAGTACCATGAAGCAGATTATTTTATAAACTAGATAGATTGGATTAGTCCGTGTAAACGTAGCCTTTATCTGATATGGTTGTGAAGTTCCTATTACTTAGCCCAAATTCTTGGAGGCGTCTTCTGATTGTTGGTTCGCTAACGCCTAACATTGCAGATGGTAAAACCACTGAAAATCGAGAAAATACTCCAATTGTTGTTTCGTTATGTTATAGCGTGGCCGTCCTCGATCTCCATTAAATACCTTCTCGCACTGAAAACCATCGGCATTTTGATCTCTTTCATTCCCCATCAGATACTTCACCTCTGAAATACAGCAGAGTCTGCAAGTTGGGCATACTGACACAAGACTGTTTCCAATCTATCTAGTTTATAAAATAATCTGCTTCATGGTACTGTAGTTGTACAACCGTCGTTTAATTTCTGGATTATCTCAAGTAGCCCGCTTCGAACACTTTCCTTAATAACACACGGCCAGCTGCTGCCATCTTGTGCCTGTCGTATTAAGTAGTGCTTTTGCGGGCTCAAGTACGAGCGGTCAATCAATATTGGATCGATATTCAATAATTGAATGGCAACAAGCCATAATTGAATGAAGAATAGAAAGGCATAACAGGGTGAACGATAAACGGACATCACTAAATAATCAACACATAATTGAATGAAAAATACACGCAACTGAATGACAAATACTCACAATTGAATGGCAAATACACATAATTGAATGGCAATACACACAACTAAATGACAAATACTCAACAATTGAATGGCAAATACACATACTTGAATGACAAATACCACACAATTGAATGGCAAATACTCACAATTGAATGGCAAATACACATAATTGAATGGCAAATACACACATTGAATGGCAAATACACACAACTGAATGACAAATACACATCACTGAATGACAAATACATAGCCATCGAATGACAAATACAGGAAATTGTATTTTTGATATGAAAACTGCTTCATAGATTACAAACAACGAAATTGAAACGTTCGGCTAAAACCTTCTGCTAGCCGTGCCGTAGCTCCTTTACCCTTCCTCTTCCTCGTGCCCTGGCCCTAGCTGAGGTCCTTCTCTCCTACTCTAGCCCTCGTCCTCGCACCAAAATTTCCGCCACACGGTTCCTCTTTTGCTCCCTTTCTGACACTTGTTGCTCTGTGCGCAAGCGCTCACTGATGTTTTCAATATGGCTTCGACAGAAGGAGTGAAGACAGAACACCTGAACTTCATCTTCAAGGCTCTGGCACAGAGAGGAAAGGAGGGTAAACTACACAAGGAATATAACGAGAAATATACAAGCGTTTTCCTACAGCTGTTGTCGTTTCAACTGAACAAAACTGGAAATCGCATTATTTTAAAGGCTTACGGAAGCGCGGCCGAGGATTTGAAGTCCTACGAGTGCCATAATCTTGGCGACATGGACATTATGATCTTTCCGAATTCAGATAACTTGACGATTCACGAAGAACTGCTTGAATATTCCGTCGGGAATCCCTGCACGTGAGAATCAAAGGCTGTAATCATCCCGTGTTACAGTCCTGCCTCGTGGATGACACAGGGTATGTTGCCACCTCGACCTTAAAGAATTTTCATCCTGCTATTTTTGGTTCTGAGGCACCTTGGATAGTCCACGCTACAACCCGTATATTTCAATCATTTTTGCGAGAAGAGTTTTCACCTATCGTTACGGGCGGACTAAGCAACCACTGCAGGAGTCCTGCTATAACCCTTAATTTGTCTCGAGCTTTGGCCATTACTCCCGAACAGCAAAAAATCATGGAAAACGAAGCCTTAAATTTCCCTTTCAATCTGAGTGCTGTTGATATAGAGTGGATGATTTCGATGCTGTTCAGATTCAAAGGAATTGACTATACCAGAGAGCACGCCAAACTCATGAAATACTTGATGTGCGAAATGTTTCCAATATTACAATTTCAGAAGCTTTCTGTTTGTCCTCAAGAGAATTTCGATAGTGATGAAAAAACCGGAAGAAGGCGTGAAAGCATCGGAAGTAAATCACGAAAGAAAATGAACATTGTGTGACAATAGAAACAAATGACGAACACTGTCGAAGGGTTTGCGAAACAGTTCGGTAGCTTCCGTACCCTCAAATCATGGATATGTGATAGCCAAGCAAGACTGTGGAAATTGTGATGAATATCAGAGTCCTGTTGAACCACAATCCATCTTTAGTCGGTTCACAGGGGACAGTCCCTTGTTGGAATCTTCCTTCCCGTCATTTTCTAAACCCAGGGTTAGCTTAGTGAAAGAAAATGAAGGCATGGCAAAACAAGAAGAAGTGGGAGAGAATGGTAAACACAGTGATTTGGATGAAAATCAGTCAAAGATTTCCCGACTGTCGTTGAGACAAGAAAAGGAGGTCAACTTCAAAGCTCTACCTGGAAGTTCAGACTGTACTAAGGAAGAAGATAAACAGAGAGAACGTGACAGGCAAACAAGTCGTAAAAGATGGGTTAATCACCTCTCGGGAAGGGAAGCCGAAACCGAAAGAACTGGAACAATGGATAAAAGTTGTTGCCAGTCTTTGAACAAACACCCGCCTAAAGAACAAAATGAAAGTGAGGGTTTGGAAGGTAGCAAACTGGGTGAAGAAACAAAAAACGGAGACTCTATTCACGACACAAATGAGGTAAACGGAGAAGGGCAGCAAATGACAAAGAAAGGAGAGGAGAGCTGCAAAGATCTAATACACAACCGTGATAGTCAAGAAGACAGCGAGCAAGAACGTGAAAGACGAATACTTCATCACCTCATTGAGCACATGTTTGGAACTGCGAAAGGAGCTCAAACACAGAAAGCCAAAATTAAGGACACTGAGCGAGTTCAAAGCGGAATTGATTTCATCCCTGCCTTGAGATCCCGTGAATGGCCCAAGGTTGCAAGAGAGTGGATCGAACGAGAACGTAAATGGCCTTCCCCTGACACTGTCAAGAAGGTTATTCAGGAAGGCTACCACTTGGTAGTGAAGTCCCCAAAGATAAATGGCAATCCAGATTACGACTTCAGAATATCATTTTCTCATGCAGAATACCTACTAAGCCAAGAGATGAACGACATCCAGCGTGACTGTTATCGTTGTTTGAAAAAATTTCATCGTGCTTATCTTTGCACACAACCGAAGAGTTTGGTGTCATTTCATCTAAAAAACATTTTTCTGCAAACACTTGAGGAAACCGGTGCCGAGATGTGGACCGAACGCAACAGAGCCGAATGTATGGTTAAAATCCTCGGGAACCTTTTGGAAGCCCTTAAAAGGAAAGACCTACGACATTTCTTTGTGAAGTCGTACAATTTGTTTGGCGTAGATTACGTCGAAAACCCCGAGGTTCTTGAATCACTGGCTGGAAAAGTTGTGGAGATCATGAAGGATCCAAAGCGATTTACAACGCAGTTAATTCAGAGCCGAGAAGAAACAGAACAACTTAAAAAGCTGGAAATCCATGTTTCACAAGAAACATTTTCGAAAGCGGAGCCAAATGCATTTGCAAAAACCGTCAAATGCGATCTTCAGATGCAACCTAAAGAATTCCCATCCAAAAACATTGATGATACCGAGCGCAACAAGAAAGAAGAGCTATCAGTTCCTTTGCCACCAAATAAAGCGATCCAAGGAAGAGGCCCAGTCCCTGTTTACGAATACCATGACCTAAAAGATCTTTATCTTGATGTCATAAAGGAATTGCTCCATGTGGCTTTTGATGACGCTGACTACAGACTTGAAGATATGGACCCTTTTGAGAGTTCTTTGGTGCAAGAACTTCGAGAGCTCGTGAGGAGTGAAGGCCTTCCAGTGGAAGAGCTTCCTGGTGTTTTAAAGTCTTCCTGGGAAACAATGGGCTACCTCAAGATAAGGCTCAGCAGTGAACCAGACATGAGGCGCCGCATCCTTGTGGCAATTCAGGGCCAAATTGAGATGTGGAAGTACATACTACACCAAGACGACATCGTAGTGGGGAACGAGGATGCTGTCGAGGCTGTATGCAACAGAATACTCGATCCTTTTGCTGAAAATGCGTTTGACCTGAGCAATATAATACCATCTGGCATCGCGATGCAGTTTGTACAAAGCGCTGTATTCGAGTTCTTTATGCCGAGGTCAGCTGAGCCAAATCTGGACGACGACATTCCATTAGACTGACTTGACTCGTAGCTTTTTCAATGAAAATGAAAGCTAATGTAGTTGCCAGTGTTACTGTTACAAGTTTTCCTTTGAGACGATCTAGAAAAAAAGGAACAGTTGATAATATTCATGGCTAATTATCAGATGGTTTCTCGGCTTCCATTGCCCTCGACTGTTTTTTCCACTTTTTTTTAAGTAAAGAGTTTCGAAAAGATTCAGGGGAAAAAATATTGATGGTTTTCTAGGAAGTAGAGAAAAGCTAAGGGCATGAGTATATTTCAGTTTCCGTATACTTTTTGAAGCAACGTTGGCGCTTGGGAACGAAATGAGTCAGTGGAAATTTGCAGAGAAGAATTGATGTAGGTTCGATTACTAGCCGCTGCTCGGGAGGGTAGACCAGACACTAGAGAGCGGCGGAAATCGAGCCTAGAGTTGATACAGCCCTGCATTCAATAAGATTTTGCTTTCAAGCCAGTTACTCGAATTCCGACCTTGACGTTGAAAACTTCGCACGGAAACAAAAGGCTTTTATAAACTTGTTTTAAGTAAAGTTCCCCAATGTACTGGACGACGATTAAAAAAAAAAATCACCAAAGTTGACTATTGTCGGCATGGTTTGGTCAAAAACAAAATACGCCATCTTGCGCGCGCGTAGTCCAGTCCCTGAACTCTCCTTTCTTCCCGCCCATATAGGGGCTGAACCCGGGCGGGCGAAAGAAGAGTCCAGGATAACTTGCTTGCGCATGCTCAGAACGAACCAATCAAAAATTACTAGGTTTCAACCACGCTGCTCGCGTCAATGTGTCGCGCAATGCTTTTTTCAGCTCGCGCTCTGAAAGAAAACATTTTCTTTGACGTTGATATTGTCGTAAAAAAACATAACGTACAAATCGAAATATGGTTTATGGTGGTCTGTACTCTTATCGGCAACGAGTACTCGATAATATTTTCCCAAACATTTTTTTCGTATTGTTTCTGTATGTTGAGCGATTTTGCAAAAGTTTTTGAAAGGAAAGTCTGACGCGTACAAGTAACTCATTTGCATAATGCAGCGCGTGCACTTTCAAGTCCGTGTCGGTGTTTTCAATTGTCAACAAATCTTGGCAAAGATTTCTTTCGTTATCTTTGATATTGTGATTAAAAAAAAAAACAAATCAAATTTGGTTTAGCGTGGCACTGGTGAACTTCCACTGATTTGGGATTAATTGACATGTTTTTAATCAATCTGAATGCAGAAATTGTTGCTTGTATATTATCATTCAGAAAATCGCGCCACAAGCCAAATCTGGAAAGTACTTCCAAATATGGTTTTTCCCCCGATTTGGGGGGAAAAAATGGCGGCGTTCTGAGCATGCGCATGCAAGTTATCCTGGACTCTTCTTTCGCCCGCGCGGGTTCAGCCCCTATATGGGGCGGGAAGAAAGGAGAGTTCAGGGACTGGACTAGCGCGCGCGCTGTAAATTTTACGAAACTAACTGCTTCATTACACGCCTAACGATTATGAAACCTCTGTTGCCAAATCATTTTGTTCGTACTTAAACGCGGGGTACATCAAGTCTGAAAAAAATTCTTTAGGCGGGCGTTTTCACACTCCAGTATCACTCGCCGTAATACAATTTAACTACCCTTTCTAAGGACCACATCAGGAACACAGCAACAAAAGGGTAAAAAAGATACCCCATTTGATATAATAATAATAATAATAATAATAATAATAATAATAATAATAATAATAATAATATGTAAGACTTTTATAGCGCCCATGTTAGAGTTCACAGCGCTGTACAACTATGTGAATAAAAAAAATAAGATAAAAATAACTATAACAACTAACTAAGAAAACTAAGATAATAAGCAAAAAAAAAAAAACCTATGACTAATTAAAAGCTTGATCAAATAAATGAGTCTTCAATTTGGATTTAAATGTCGCAAGTGATGGTGCTTGCCGTATGGCGTCTGGAAGCTGGTTCCACAGATATGGCGCTATATAACTAAACGATCTACCTCCGTAACTCTTGAGCTTGAAATGAGGAACTTGTAACAGTTTCTTGTCGTAAGAACGCAAAGCTCTAGGTGGTCTATATTGTACTAGGAAATCAGATATGTATTGAGGTGCTAAAGCTTTCAGAGCCTTATAAGTAAATAGTAATATTTTGATTATTTGATTATTTAAGGACCGAGAACCTCAAAAACCATACCCTATTCCTCAGCACGTGCCTATATAGCCCATATATGGTAGTATCCCTCCCCCCCCCCCCCCGGATAGATTAGCCATGATTTTTCTGCGGGACAGTTTTGTCTGTCCATTTCCCAGTTTCTTGTGCCTCTGTTTCATAACGAGTCTAAGTGCGAAAACTTTCATATGAAAATGAGTTCTGCATGCTGTTTCATTTTCATACAAATCATTTTCATAAGAATGGTTTTGCACTTAGACTCGCTTTGAAACAGAGGCACGAGGGAACTCGGAAATGACTTAGTAAGATTTTCACTAATGCATAAGTCGAGAGTCGCCTCTTCGTGCCCAGGTCCCGACTGCCAAGAGGGATCGCTGTAGTCCTAATGTGTTTAAAAATTAGGCCATTTTTACACATTTTAAGTCTACAGTTGCTTCTATAACGAAAAATGATACCCTGAATTATTTTTTTATATATGCATTTTTCAGTTGTGAGTAAACATTGCGACATTAAGCGACCAGATAGAGCCCAAATCTTCCAGAAAACGAATTGTACTGGTAACGTTGTTGCAGAGCATACCGTTTGGACTGAGATACAATGTTTCGATAATTGTCTTCGTCATCCTGGCTGTGACAAATACATTTATAACGGACAAGGAAACCAGACGTGTAAGCTATTGAATACTGTTAACATCGGTGGAGTTGTAAATTTGCCAAAGACGACTGGCGCATGCGCACCACATGATATAACGGTAAGTTATATAGTTTCCTACAAAAGCTAGTATAAACCATAGAGACTTAAGTGCAACGTTTACCGCGACAGCGACGGTCAGGGGTCACATGACCATAGCCAAACATCTCGTTTGAGGTTTTCGAATCGCTTTTCCAACCTCGAGAGGTAGGTTTTTACTAAACGTCATTTACCATAGGCTTTATATATTGCCTTGAATGTTATTTTACGCCACGTACAAATGCTGAAATGAATACAAAAGAACACCTTTTTCTACAAATTGGTTATAATTTTAGACAAATAAACAATTACATTGCCTTTTGTTGTTGCTTGTAGAAAGACTCTGATCCTAGGTCGAAATCCAATTTGGCGGATGGTTTAGTCAACGTGTGTTTTATTATGCTATAGTTTTTGAGAAAGCTACGCATGCTAGAAAACATACAATCTTTTTTTCTTGGGCTAATTTTGGCAATTTCAATTGGATTATTTGCTCCCGTTTACTTCCTAAATCGACTACCTAATGTAACAATTCCCCGGGAAAAGAAGACTTTTTATTTGCATAATAAGTTTTTGTCAACTTAAGGTGGCCCGATAGGCTAAAAAGTGGCGACGTTGGGCAAAAATGTATATTTTTTAAAAAAAATAATATTCAAAGCCCTTGAACGCTTATAAAAAGCATTTTGAAACGATCTTGCTGAAGTTGCCTCAGAAGATGACTGTGAAATTCAAGGAAGGAACACAGTGGTATAAAGGTTTTTACGTAGCAGCGACCATAGAGACGGTTGTTTACGGGCAGTAAAGTGACCACAAATATATAAAAATATCAGTTTCAACAAATCTAACCGATAATTTGTAGATAAGTTGTTATTTCCTACTTTTGCAGTAACTTTCCACCAAATACAACAACCATGACGCCCTCCCTCCCACCCCCAATATGCAACCTGCAAACGTCCCCCCCTACGCACTTGCTGGCAAGTCAATTGCTAAATCCATTGTGTACGAAACTTTAAGTGCATTTCTCTCAGACGTCGGCTTTTGTTAAGACTGATTTCACGCCAACATTTCTTTTTTAGAAAGTATTTCATAGAATTTCCTTAAAAGTGAGTAATCAAAGACCAATGGACGAGGCTGGTTGCCATAGCAACGATTTTAAGTAAATCCTTCAAAGTTTATTTTCTCTTCAAGAGTGCAATCACAGGCAATTAACCTTCCTTCGCCATATTTTAGCAAGCGCTTTAGTCTATTTTAGCCTGTTGGGCCACCTTAGAGTAGCAATGGAGGTTAATTCACCTTTATATTCCTTTTAGCTTTATTTAAAATCCTTTGATGTTTTAGAATTTGGTTTATCCAGGAGCCCATCACCAGGAGCATGGAACTCTTAGGGCCGATTTACACGATACGACTGTGACGCATGCGGCTAGCTTACGACAGGCCTACGATATGACTTGGGTACATTTACACGCGTAAGACATTTTCACTTACAAAATTAAATATGGAAAATTTTGCACCGGGATTTACGGAGCGAAAAAGTTCTAACAAACGTAATGAAATATTTTAGCTGTCCTGCGCTTTAAAAAAATTTTCTAACGAGATGTTTTTCCCTTTAAACCGTTCCGTACTTTTCTAGAAACGACTTCATGTGAACCAGTCAACAACAACTTCGTCCGCCATTTTGACGGAAGAAAGCTTCTCCTTCGTCCCCTACTCAGTAGAAATTTGTCACAAAATACGTATGTTCTGTAGAGTTCGGCTACGATTGTCGCAGCGTTTTAAAACATGTTTTAAAATCGTACGACAATTTTTTTGACGTACACAACAGTCGTAAGCGAGTTGTAGGTTTGATTTACACGAAACAATTCATGTCGTAGGCCTGTCGTAAACTTGTCGTATGCGACAAAGTCGTACCGTGTAAATCGGCCTTTACATAGCCCATGTCACGGCATCTTTACAGACCAGTCTATTTTCAGAATATAAAGGCAGAAACCGTCACGACGTAGAATGTTTTTTGGCGGTGTACTATATTTCGGCTGGCCAAACCAGCCTTCTTCAGGTACAATGGGAATTTTACACTGGGACGTGTTTTTATACGTATACGTATACCAGCAGGATCATTGTTCCCGTTCCTTGCTTAAACATTTGATAGTCTATTCTCAGGCCTCTTTTACCGCAAAATAGGTTAGTTCCAATCTACACGAGCGTACCTCGTTAAAAATAAAATGGCGGTTTTTTTTTTTAATCTGCCAGAGAAGTGTCCGTTAGAAATTTGTATCTGTTAAGTCTGAGCTTGTGATTAATCACTGCGGTTCCTGTGGAGGTCAGATTTCGAGGTAAATTCAAACTAAAAATAAATCGGTCTTAGTCTGTTCCAAGGTCTCGGTCAGTGAGGACGATCGAAAAAGGGAGCGGGCGACAAACGGGACCAGCGGCGAGCGGGATCCAGGAGAGAAAAAGAGAGGTCTTTTTCCCTACCAGACCCCACTCGTCGCCCGCCCGCTTTTTTAATCCTCCACTGACAGAGAACCTGGAACAGGCTAGATCGCTCTGTGAAAATGATGTGACAGGAATATGGGGTAATTTCAGGCTCCTGGTGACGAGCTCCGGATTTATCTTAATTCATTTATCTCCATTAATCACGGATATTGCTTGAATTTCAGGCATGGCGACGATATCTTCTAGGAACTAGCGGCTGCCATGGACAAAGCTAAAATAAATGAATAAATAAATAATAATAAGTAATGGTAATAGTACTAAGTGGAGTCCAATTCGGTCTGTAATCATACGAGTGATTAATAAAATCGATTACAGACTGAATTGGACGACACGATATCCTGTTACCAATTGATCATAACAATTACGATTTACCACAAAAGTAGAAGTTTCATTTGAAAAAGAGCATGCAAAATAGCTCTTAAGTTTTTTTTAAACTATTACTGGAGACTAAACCTCCACAATTTTACAAAGTCAGTCTCTTGAATTGGTTACTATGGTGATTGTAATCAGCATTGTGATTGCAGGATTTAGTGGAGAGGAACTTAAATGATTGGCTTATGTAACTGTCCGATTAAAGGTGTCGAATAACAGCTAAAAGTCCGATTACACTGTCCAATGACAAGTTTGCAGATTAATTAGAGCAAAATACAGCAGTTTATGCATCAATCACATTTGAGGTAATTGTAATTGTTATGATGATGATGATGATGATCATAATAATAATAACTTAATGAAAGTGTCGAATTTATTAAGCATTGTCTTAATTAGGGACACTGTAAATAATTAACTAAATATTCTAAATAGAACTTAGACTTAAACTATTAAGAATCCCAACTGGTGGAAGGCTGACCAATTGGTCATTTACACAATTTGGTCGCGGGGTTGAACTCAGGACTACCGAGAATGACAAATTCAGATAACAGTAGGGTGGAGTAGTTGACCCGGACACCTCCAGATTTCAAATTCAGCGCTCTAAACCACTTGGCCAAGCTGCGTCCTTTAAATAAAGTAGGATTATTCATAA
The DNA here is from genome assembly GCA_019787425.1 of Platygyra sinensis. Taxonomy (NCBI): domain Eukaryota; kingdom Metazoa; phylum Cnidaria; class Anthozoa; order Scleractinia; family Merulinidae; genus Platygyra; species Platygyra sinensis. Next base: position 146,673 of record JAHPZR010002413.1, read on the forward strand.
AAGAAAAATCTATAAATGACGCCCTGCATATGAGAATCATTCACCAAGGATACCTCGTCTGTAGATAATAGCGATCTTCTTACGCAGCCCCCACCCCCCCAAAAAACCACCAAAAGATCTTACAAAGGAAAAACGGTGAAATAAAAATATATAATAAAACAAAACTATTGTAATTTGACTGAGTGAGGAACGCAGGGCTGTATCAACTCTAGGCTCGATTTCCGCCGCTCTCTAGTGTCTGGTCTACCCTCCCGAGCAGCGGCTAGTAATCGAACCTACATCAATTCTTCTCTGCAAATTTCCACTGACTCATTTCGTTCCCAAGCGCCAACGTTGCTTCAAAAAGTATACGGAAACTGAAATATACTCATGCCCTTAGCTTTTCTCTACTTCCTAGAAAACCATCAATATTTTTTTCCCCTGAATCTTTTCGAAACTCTTTACTTAAAAAAAAGTGGAAAAACAGTCGAGGGCAATGGAAGCCGAGAAACCATCTGATAATTAGCCATGAATATTATCAACTGTTCCATAAATAACCGCTAAAGTTTGCATATTTAAACATCATCTTCCTCGTGACATGGAGCCTGAGTATTAGATAATAGTCTAGAAATAGGCCTAGAAATCAAAATTTAAGCAAACTTCCTCTTTTGATAACTTTATGTTAGCTGTTGCTCTATGAGGAAGAGCTCACTGATGTTTTCAATATGGCTTCGACAGAAGGAGTGAAGACAGAACACCTGAACTTCATCTTCAAGGCTCTGGCACAGAGAGGAAAGGAGGGTAAACTACACAAGGAATATAACGAGAAATATACAAGCGTTTTCCTACAGCTGCTGTCGTTTCAACTGAACAAAACTGGAAATCGCATTATTTTAAAGGCTTACGGAAGCGCGGTCGAAGATTTGAAGTGCTACGAGTGCCATGATTTTGGCGACATGGACATTATGATCTTTCCGAATTCAGATAACTTGACGATTCACGAAGAACTGCTTGAATATTCCGTCGGGAATCCGCTGCACGTGAGAATCAAAGGCTGTAATCATCCCGTGTTACAGTCCTGCCTCGTAGAAGACACAGGGTATGTTGCCACCTCGACCTTAAAGAATTTTCATCCTGCTATTTTTGGTTCTGAGGCACCTTGGATTGTCCACGCTACAACCCGTATATTTCAATCATTTTTGCGAGAAGAGTTTTCACCTATCGTTACGGGCGGACTAAGCAACCACTGCAGGAGTCCTGCTATAACCCTTAATTTGTCTCGAGCTTTGGCCATTACTCCCGAACAGCAAAAAATCATGGAAAACGAAGCCTTAAATTTCCCTTTCAATCTGAGTGCTGTTGATATAGAGTGGATGATTTCGATGCTGTTCAGATTCAAAGGAATTGACTATACCAGACAGAACGCCAAACTCATGAAATACTTGATGTGCGAAATGTTTCCAATATTACAATTTCAGAAGCTTTCTGTTTGTCCTCAAGAGAATTTCGATAGTGATGAAAAAACCGGAAGAAGGCGTGAAAGCATCGGAAGTAAATCACGAAAGGAAAATGAACATTGTGTGACAATAGAAACAAATGACGAACACTGTCGAAGGGATTTGCGAAACAGTTCGGTAGCTTCCGTACCCTCAAATCATGGATATGTGATAGCCAAGCAAGACTGTGGAAATTGTGATGAACATCAGAGTCCTGTTGAACCACAATCCATCTTTAGTCGGTTCACAGGGGACAATCCCTTGTTGGAATCTTCCTTTCCGTCATTTTCTAAACCCAGGGTTAGCTTAGTGAAAGAAAATCAAGGCATGGCAAAACAAGAAGAAGTGGGAGAGAATGGTAAACACAGTGATTTTGATGAAAATTCCCGACTGTCGTTGAGACAAGAAAAGGAGGTCAACTTCAAAGCTCTACCTGGAAGTTCAGGCTGTACTAAGGAAGAAGATAAACAGAGAGAACGTGACAGGCAAACAAGTCGTAAAAGATGGGTTAATCACCTCTCGGGAAGGGAAGCCGAAACCGAAAGAACTGGAACAATGGATAAAAGTTGTTGCCAGTCTTTGAACAAACCCCCGCCTAAAGAGCAAAATGAAAGTGAGGGTTTAGAAGGTAGCAACCTGGGTGAAGAAACAAAAAACGGAGACTTCATTCACGACACAAATGAGGTAAACGGAGAAGGGCAGCAAATGACAAAGAAAGGAGAGGAGAGCTGCAAAGATCTAATACACAACCGTGATAGTCAAGAAGACAGCGAGCAAGAACGTGAAAGACGAATACTTCATCACCTCATTGAGCACATGTTTGGAACTGCGAAAGGAGCTCAAACACAGAAAGCCAAAATTAAGGACACTGAGCGAGTTCAAAGCGGAATTGATTTCATCCCTGCCTTGAGATCCCGTGAATGGCCCAAGGTTGCAAGAGAGTGGATCGAACGAGAACGTAAATGGCCTTCCCCTGACACTGTCAAGAAGGTTATTCAGGAAGGCTACCACTTGGTAGTGAAGTCCCCAAAGATAAATGGCAATCCAGATTACGACTTCAGAATATCATTTTCTCATGCAGAATACCTGCTAAGCCAAGAGATGAACGACATCCAGCGTGACTGTTACCGTTGTTTGAAAAAATTTCATCGCGCTTATCTTTGCACACAACCGAAGAGTTTGGTGTCATTTCATCTAAAAAACATTTTTCTGCAAACACTTGAGGAAACCGGTGCCGAGATGTGGACCGAACGCAACAGAGCCGAATGTATGGTTAAAATCCTCGGGAACCTTTTGGAAGCCCTTAAAAGGAAAGACCTACGACATTTCTTTGTGAAGTCGTACAATTTGTTTGGCGTAGATTACGTCGAAAACCCCGAGGTTCTTGAATCACTGGCTGGAAAAGTTGTGGAGATCATGAAAGATCCAAAGCGATTTTCAACGCAGTTAATTCAGAGCCGAGAAGAAACAAAACAACTTGAAAAGCCGGAAATCCATGTTTCACAAGAAACATTTTCGAAAGCGGAGCCAAATGCATTTGCAAAAACCGTCAAATGCGATCTTCAGATGCAACCGAAAGAATTCTCATCCAAAAACATCGATGATACCGAGCGCAACAAGAAAGAAGAGCTATCAGTTCCTTTGCCACCAAATAAAGCGATCCAAGGAAGAGGCCCAGTCCCTGTTTACGAATACCATGACCTAAAAGATCTTTATCTTGATGTCTTAAAGGAATTGCTCCATGTGGCTTTTGATGACGCTGACTACAGACTTGAAGATATGGACCCTCTTGAGAGTTCTTTGGTGAAAGAACTTCGAGAGCTCGTGAGGAGTGAAGGCTTTCCAGTGGAAGAGCTTCCTGGTGTGTTAGAGTCTTCCTGGGAAACAATGGGCTACCTCAAGATAAGGCTCAGTAGTGAACCAGACATGAGGCGCCGCGTCCTTGTGGCAATTCAAAGCCAAGTTGAGATGTGGAAGTACATACTACACCAAGACGACATCGTAGTGGGGAACGAGGATGCTGTCGAAGCTGTGCGCAACAGAATACTCGATCCTTTTTCCAAAAATGCGTTTGACCTGAGCTACATAATGCCATCTGGCATCGCGTTGCAGTTTGTACAAAGCGCTGTATTCCAGTTCTTTATGCCGAGGTCAGCTGAGCCAAATCTGGATGACGACATTCCATTAGACTGACTTGACTCATAGCTTTTTCAGTGAAAATGAAAGCTAGTGTAGTTGCCAATGTTACTGTTACAAGTTTTCCTTTGTGACGATGTAGGAAAAAAGGAAAATCTTTACCATTTTCGTGCGTCTGCCAGTTTGTTTACATCTATAGTTCATATAAGATTATGTTAATATTACGGTCTCAGAAAAAAAGGAAGTTATGTTTGCTGTTATGCAAACTCACGATGTACTAACAGAAAGCTTAAACCATGAAAACCTTCCCTTAAGCGCCAGTAAGGATGGGAAAACGACAAACACATGTATATATAAATGTTATGCATCAGTTAACAATCTTATAACAGCTGGTATTAGCACAATACCTGCTTCTGTCAAAGAATTAACTCTGTATTGCCAAGAGCTTGATATTGCAACATACAGTGTAGGATAAGTACACGAAACAAGTCAGTCTTGATATATTTGAATTCTAACTTAGCTCCTGGGCTTGGGGGAATCAAACAAAGAAATTAAGTTCCATTCCCTTAAGCCTCGGAGACAATTTTCAATTTTAATATGGGGAAATTAACCTACTGTGCCATAAGAATATTTTTATTAAAAGTAATAAGCGTAAATTTTTGAAGTGTATGTATGGCAGGAGGCAGCTTGCTGGATTGATCAGCACTTCGGACTCGCAATCCAGCGGTCCCGGGTTTGATCCCCACTCTGACCACAACCTGGATTTGTTTCACGGTTGCTCCTGAATTTGCTTTCTTGGCCACGTACGCTTTAAAAAAAGAAGCCAACTGGTTTGCCTCCGGACGGTTGGGATTCTTAAGAATATTAGGCGGTTCAAGTTGAATCATTTGTTTCAGTTGTTGCTACGGCCCACTAGCCTTTGTTCCATAAACACTGCCGAGGGTAAATAAACAATTATAAAAAGTAATTATTATACGAATTTGAAGAAAATGACAAAGCGTTTCAATTTGTAACACATTTTTCGACAGAAACTTTTGTCGTCCTCAGTTATACAAGTACAAAGCGATGAAGGTGAATTTATATTAAGTAGAAAATGCTATTGAAATCAATAAAAACAACAGAACGAGGCAAAGTTTGAGAATTAAATAGATACTTTTAGATTAACCTGATGCAATTGTTTATTCAAAGAGGGTTGTTCTCTCTGAATATGAATAGCTTCTTTTATCTTAAGTTGAAAACCGGTGGATGCGTGATCCAAAACATGGAAGCAATCTGAACACGAGGCCCGACAATGTTTAGAAGTTTGCAGATGTTTGAAAGTGTGAGAGTACCCTGGATGCCAGAGGTCTTCTCGCTCGCCAGCGGCGAGGAAGAAAAAAACCTCTGGCACCCAGGATAGTGTGAGAGGCTCTATCACTGGCTAAATGCTCCTTCACATGCGTCAGTGGAAAAATGCCGAGCCGTTTCGCGGACGTAACAGGCATTACAGACCGCACATTCAACTTTGTAAACCACATGTAACGGAGCCCGCCAAGGATACAGTCTTTCAGACCAAACATGCTGCTGATCTAAAAAGAAGAAAAAAAGCGCTTGATGAAGCAATCCTTTTTTTAATTATAACAGAAAATGGCCTACGTAGGACAGCCTAAAGTAAAAGGTAGGTAAAGTGATGGGAAGGGTCCCAGTAATGTAACGATGTATAACCCCTTCAATTAAATGAGCAGGAAAACATTCCTTTCTAAGGATATCCATTAGCTTAGCAACCTCCTCGTGAAACCCTAACCAGGTGTTACTAATCTTTAGGCCCTGTAAACCTAGCCAGGTGTTACTAATCTTTAGGCCCTGTAAACCTAACCAGGTGTTATTAATCTTTAGGCCCTGTAAAAGTTTTCGTGAGACCCTCTTTTTAAAACGAGGAGTCCATTACCTGGAGCCTCCATCTTCCATACTGACCCTCTGAGTAGGGTCTGTCAGATTATGCCGGCATAATTTGCAGCATAATACTATATCTGGAGCATCAGGCATAATTCTGGCATAATACTAATCTTTTTGTAGCATAATGCCGTTGTCTCTGAAAACTGTGAGATGTGCATGAAAATTAAAAAATTAAACAAGCCTTACCTGTAAGGTGAAGTTTGATTGGAATTCTACCTCCTCATTGTTGCATAGAGAGATCACGTGAGATAGCGCATGCGTAGTGAAGATCATCCTTTAAAGACCTTGGCCCATGTCAAATAAACCTCCCTGGGAAGGGGACAGTCCCTAATTGGGTGGGCACGTGATCTCTCTATGCAACAATGAGGAGGTAGAATTCCAATCAAACTTCACCTTACAGGTAAGGCTTGTTTAATTTTTTAATTCTACCTCCTCATTTGCATATTCAAGATCCCGTGAGACTTTAAAGAAACATGGGCCTTATTAACACCAGCAAGTACTGGACAATTTTTTAGCCAAACTGGTTTATTGAAACCCAACAGCAACCTTAATATTTTTTATCACAAGGTAACAGCAGTCACTGACAAGTTATAGAATCACTAATGTGAGCAGCTAAGTATAGACTCGCCATAAATGGTGTCCTCTTTGACATCCTTCTTATAATAAGTAGCAAAGGTACATTCTGCTGACCATCCTGCTGCAGCCATTATAGTTTCTAAAGGTAAACCTTTCCTAAATGCAGCTGAAGCAGAGGCTGCCCTAGTACTGTGTGGCATAAAATTCACAGTGTCAATACCAGCTTTCGTCATCACTGTTTTGACCCACCTAGAAATAGTACTTTTACAAACAGGATGATGTGGTTTACTATAACTAAGGAACAGACTAGTATGTTCAGAATTGCGAAGTGGTTCTGTTCTTGTCAAATACTCTTGCAAATATGACAGAACACATAATCTCTTGTCTGCTGGATAAGCAGGTAAAACTAATACTGGTTGTGCCTTCCCTGGCCTAGACTGTTTAACTAATTTGGCAATATGAAACTTATATGATGATTTACCTTTAACCATATGTCTAATGTCCATTAAGTGAACTGACTGGCATCTTTGTCCAGTAACCAAAAGACAAAGCATAACAAACTTAAGAGTTAGTAGTTTCAAGTTCAGTTTCTTGGCAGGACTCCAAGTTTTCAGCAAGTCTAAAACTTTTGATACATCCCATATCGTGTGATATCTTGGAAGAGGAGGTCTGGACTGAAAAGCTGCTTTAATAAATCTCTTTATCAATGGGTGTTCACCCACTGTATAAGGACTGTCAGACAAATCAACTGCTGCAGACAAGGCTGATCTAGCAGTGTTTATTGCTGAGTAGCTACTCCCACTGTCATACAAGTGTGTCAAAAATTCAAGAACCTTGGCTACAGTTGGATGAATGGAACTTTCATTTCTTGCTGTTGCAAAGTTTGTCCACTTATCCAGATACACTCGGTACTGTTTGGTAGTCCCAGTTCTCCATGATTCCATGATGATATCGCAAGTTCGTGTTGGAATGTTTTGCTGTCTGAGTCTCTTCCGGACAAGAGACAAGCCATCAGTTGAAGCTTGGGCCATAATGGGTGGATTTTGCTCCTGTTGTGTGGTAGTTGTAGTAAAGATACCTCCTTGGGTAGAAGTACTGGCTGACTGATTAACATCTGACAGATCTTTGGAAACCAAACTTGAGTTCTCCACAGTGGTGCTATGACTAAGGCTCGAGCTTGATCTTCCTGCAGCTTTTGAAGAATTCTGGATAACATGCTGAAAGGGGGAAAGATATACACATATTTGTTTTTCCAGCTCAAGCACATTGCATCTGTTGCGTATGCATCAGGGTCAGCATGCCAGGACACAAAGGGTTTGAACTGATAATTATGTCGTGAGGCAAATAAATCTATCTCAGGTTTCCCCCATCTCTTTATCAACAGGTTGAAGACACTTGGCTTTAGCTGCCACTCAGTCCTATCTTGAAACTTCCGGCTGAATTTATCTGCAGTTGTATTTTGAATTCCAGGAATGTGAGTGGCAGTCAGCCAAATGTTCCTTCTCATACACCACAGCCAAATGTCTCGTGCCACCTTATTACAAGGTTTAGAATGAGTGCCTCCCATATTGTTAAGAAAAGTTACTGCAGTAACATTATCTAGTTGTAAATGAATATGTACATCTTTCTCTTTGGCACAGAGTGCCTGCAGTCCTAGTTTGGCAGCTTCAAGTTCAAGACAATTAATGTGGTTATTCTCAGCAATTTCTCTTGCTAGCCATCTGCCTCCTGTAGGCTCCATACCATCACGGTATGCACCCCACCCTTCCAAGGAGGCATCAGTGGTCATTTTAAAATGAGGATTGCCATGGGAAATTGTTTTCACATAAAACCAGCTCTTTTCTGCCCACCAATGAATATCCGATCTTGCTAGTTCTGAGAACTGCATTTGCACTTCAAAGGAACCCTTATGCTTTTTAAGTGCATCAATTTTTTCAATTTCTAGCTGTTTGTAAAACAGTGGTCCATATTCCACACCTGGAGAAGAAGACACTAAAGTGCCAATTAGCTGTGCTGCCTCTCGAATGGAGCACGTTGGCCTGTGCAAAATGTCTTGTGCCAAACGAGTGATCGAATCAATTTTTTCTCTTGTGAGACTCACTGTCATATTAATAGAGTTCAAAACAAACCCTAAGTGTTCTAGAACTTGGGTGGGCTGAGTGACTGATTTTTCTTTCGACACATTAAAACCCAGGTCACCAAAGAGAGTGTAAGTGTTGTTCACATTTGTCTGGCATTGTACAAATGAATCACCAAGTAAGAAACTGTCATCTAGGTAACCACTAGAAACAAGACCTCGAGTTCGCAAAGTGGAATACACTGGTTTCATGAGTTTGGTAAAGATACGAGGTGCAGAGCTCAACCCATTTGGCAATGTAATAAATTGGTACAATTGACTGCCTACTTGAAATTTCAAATACTTCTGCGAGTCTGGGCTTATTGAAACAGAATAGTATGCATCTGTTAAGTCCAGCGAGGCCATAAAGCAATTCTTTGTCATTAAGTTGACACATGATTGAAGTGTATCCATCTTGAAGTGGATATGAGAGATGAACTTGTTTAGATTTTTTAGATTCAATATCATGCGATATTTCCCATTTTTCTTTGGACGCAAAAATACTGGTGAGATGAACTCTCCAGCCTCGTGAACACATTTTTCAATAACTCTTTTCTGCAGAAGTTCTTCCAGTAGTGCATTCAATGCTATTTCCTCATGTTTCTCAAGCTTTGGTTGTTTGGGTTGAGAGCTCTGTATGGGTACCGAAATGAATTCAATAACATACCCCTGCACAATATCCAAAATAAATTTGTTAGATGTAATTTCTTCCCATTCTTTTAGATGGAATTTTAGCCTACCAGCCTGCACAAACTGTTTATTAACCTGTGTGTTTCCACATTGCGAACCAAACTGACCAACTGATTGCTGCAGGTCATTAGGAATGATTCTCACCTGAACACTATTAACAGGTTTTTCCTTTGGCTTTCTGCTTATCGTCGAGGCTGATACTGTGGTTGGCTTCTGTGTGGTGGATTTCTGTATCCGCCCCTTTGTTTGCCAACCGAGCCTCTGCCCCGGCCTAAAAAAGGGAATGATCTTCTTGATTCTGACCTTCCATGAAAACTCTGAGAACTGGCATGAGGCCTTTTCTGTTTCATTGCTACTTTAGAAGTGACTTTACTGGCTTCAGTCAAATCCTTTACTGACTTGCCAAGTTCCGTACCAAACAACAGGCCATTCTCTACTGGATTTTGGTCACTACAAAGTAGTCGGTATTCTGTTTTCATGTCTGCTTTAAACAAAGTTCTTCTTCTGAGATCTATTTCATGTGAAGCATCACTTAACAGTGAAATACTGTCAGAAAGTATTTTCATTACTGACTCTGAAGACGGCAACGGTTTTTCACCTTTCTCTGCCTTCATAAAATCATCCAGAATTCTGGTGACTGCAATGATACCCTTTAAGAGAGGCTTTTGAGCTTTCTGGAGCATTACATCCTCGGTTTTCACCTCCTTCCTAACACTGTTAAATATCTCTGGATTTACTCGCACAACCTCCAGGCGATTGCAATTTCCCGGCGTGGGGAATTTATCCATCAATTCATCACGAGCTTCTTTACTCATGCCTTTACTGAGCAGTTGTTTCACAAGCTCAGACAATTCCGGGGCTAAATCTTCCCCATCTTGTTGTGGTTTGTTTACCACTTTGGCCATGCCGGCTAGCACGCCAGATTCCTCCTTTAGTTTTTTCTTTGGAGGCTCGCCCAGGGTGTCCGAAGCGACGTCTGTCTTCTCGAGTTCGGATTCACTTTCATTGCCATCATCGCTGTCTAGGGTTAAACTTTGATTATAATTGTCATACGCCGATTTAATTTCAGTTACCACTGGCGTTATAACGGCAAGAGAACCAGTTAGCTCTTTAAGCTGTTGTTTAATATCAGCCATGTCCTCAGCTACCGTAGATGTATGGCTGTCGGTTGTTAGTCGAGGCACTTTTCCCGCCTCGCCATCTTTTGGCGGGCTTTGTTTGTCCGAGAGTTTCTCTCCAGCCTGTTTATGTGTACGCTTTTCAGCAGAAGTTCTTCCCTTTCGGGTAGGCTTAACAGCACTTTTAGTACCCTTTCGGGACTGTGCCTCACTTGCTTCGCTCGTAGAAGCATCAAGAAGACTTTCGTCTAATATGGCATTTAGAGATGCGAGGGAGCTGTCGTTGTCGTCTCCCATGGTCGGTTGAATATTGAAAAAATCGACTTTCAACAGTCGAAATTTCGTCGTCCCGAACAACCTGGTCTCAGTGCAGACTTTCGCCTGCAATCACAAAGTGATTTTAGTTGCCGATGCAACGGATTTACGTAGGTTGAAGTAAGCAAATACACTTTGGACCTTCTTCACCAAACGCAACGCTGTAATGATCTTCACTACGCATGCGCTATCTCACGGGATCTTGAATATGCAAATGAGGAGGTAGAATTTGCCAGCAACTCGCTCTAGAATGCGCAAAGTTGATAAAATCGGGAATATTTTAGAAACTTGATACCTTAGACTCATACCCAGTGCATTTTCTCTAGTCCCCACGGATTTTCGTCTCCCAAAGCCCACGCTACTAACGACTTAAGGTAATTCCCTTGAAATTGTTCTACTATCAAACTTTTTTTGAAACTTGGCGTAATGAACATTCACGATATAAGCATGTAACAATGCAATAAAAAATGGGGTCACCGTGCTTGTTTACGCGTCAGCAGGCTCTTAAAATGGGGTATTTTTACTGGTTGTGCGTTTAAAGTTCGAATGACCTTCATACAGAATTAAATCTTGGTTACTTGAAAAACACACAGTTTTGTCTTGAAAGTAAAGCTTCATTTATTGACATAAGCAGTATTGCTTCATTTAAGCCGTTTTTGATTGCCTGGTTGCGGGAATATTGCGCCTTTTCGGACAGTTCCGTGGTTAACTTGAAGTCCTCGCCTTGGCTAAAATACACCCAGTTGGGAACTATTCTCCACAAAAAAAATCATGTTCTACTATCAAACTTTTTTTCCTCTTCAAACATGTTCTTCATTAGACTGTTCTTAGCAAATAAATGAAAAAAAAAAAACAAACAAAAAAAAACAAAAAAAACAAATCGAGGGTCACCGTGCTCGTTTAAGAGAAAAGGATAATTTATTCCGTTATCGAGCTTAGTCTGAGGGAAATCTCTTACGTTTTGCACGTCCACGCGCTCATGTGCCCGCGCTGATGACGCAAAAATCGTGCGCAGTAGTGATGCGTAATGCAATACTAAGGAATTACCTTAAGGCATCGCCGCTCCCTAGTCACGGTCACGCTCGCACTCTTACTTGCTTTGCATTCTTCCCCAAGGATTTTCGAGGAAATTAGATATGGAGTGCCCGCTGTCTATCGATAAGACAACATAGACTTCACGTGAGACCTTATTTATCACGCGGTAACTCGCACACCACCGTAATTTGAACTAATTGTAGCTACGAGGAGATTGAAGCTAGCGGTCACGATATATACGGTAAGTAAATGATTAAAATTGATATTTTCCACCCATAATGCACTGCGCAACTACGAAAATTCATTTGAGGAACACAAAAGGTGTGAAATGGAAGGGTTTTTTTTTAATCACTATTGTTGCTGTCATTGTTGATGATTTTCTCCGTTGTAGCATTGTTTTATGACTTAGAATTGTCAGATTTCAGTGCATCCATCTGGCATCTTTTTTTCCTTAACTCATTCTTAACTGCCATTTATGGAGCAGTATTGGTGCAGGATGACTTAGGTCCGATACAAAGGCCGCTTCACTTATGTGCCGAACTAAACTCAATAAAGTTTGACTTTGGAGCGACTTTGGAGCGACTTTGGAGCGACGGCTGATTCAGACGGCGTACTTGCTTTGAACTTAATTTGGGGAGCTTGGGGTAAACAATTTTCGATGAGAAAGTTTGCGTTCTGAATTCAAGAACTCTGTGCAAATGGAAAAGCTCTGACTAATATCGCGCTGTTTTAAAAAATATTTCGGGAAGCAAATTCAATTGCAAGGTTCAGTGTTTGTATTTAGACAGGTTTTGTCCCGGTAAATACGACCTGTTAAAGGGAAATTTCATAAGCTGGGCTAGTACCACGAAGACTAAACAGCAAAAAATGAATTTTCGCTAAAGAAACTCGCTCATACAGTTCCGCTTCTCATAAATCGAATCGCGTTTTGGAGCTCCGAAACGCGTCAGAGTTCTGTCTATATTTTTAGCGACGACTTCGAGCTTCATGCCTCACTGGTCACGCCACCCAATTTTGAGCCAATCACAAGTGCCGTTATATGACAAGTGCCACCAGTGCCGTTAAACAGTAATTTATGCGTTAGGTTCGGCTCAGGAGGAGAACGCCGTATGCATCAGCCGCTGCTCCAACGTCGCATAGTGCGACATACTCTGCCGGATTTAATGCTGTTTACCGCTCCAAACCTAACCTGCCGAATCAAACTGATTCAAACGCCGCTCTTCTTCAGACGTCGTGCTTCTGCCGTGCCGATCTTAACAGCAATTTGCGACGGCCCATTAGAAAAGTAATGGTTATGGGCTGGGAATTTTCAACTTGCACGAATTTCTTTTTTCGCTCACTGCTTGTGCAGGAATTTTTTTTTCAGGTGAATCCCTCTGTACGAATTTTTTCTTGAGACAAACATTGCTTTGTTTTGAACAGTGAAGTCTTGATTAATTTTCCATGCATATGCTATATGCCCGTTATAGGCCCGCATATAGGCCCCGTGCGTACATTAAGTGACCAGAAAATTGTGAAATTTTTAGCAATTGTTTCTACTTTTAACGTGGTTAGTGCGCTCGACTCCGGAGCGAGCGCTCCAGGTTCGAGCCCTGGCCGGGGACATTGTGTTGTGTTCTTGGGCAAGACACTTTATTCTCACAGTGCCTCTCTTCACCCAGGTGTATAAATGGGTACCGGCGAATTGTTGGGGAAACCGAACAAAATTGCGGGGGAGTGACCTGCGATGGACTAGCATCCCGTCCAGAGGAAGTAGAAATACTTCTAGCCGCTTCATGCTACAGAAACCGGGATAAGCTCCGGTAGCTATGAGCCAGTTGGCTCCAAGGCTTCACTTCTACTTTTAACATTTTACTTGTACGCAACCAAGATTTCGTGATGAGTCAAAACACTACTTTGATTAAATTCTCAACCCTAAAACAAAAGCTATAC
>JAHPZR010002413.1:162500-170000 GCA_019787425.1 Platygyra sinensis
CTTTCTAGCCATTGTTAGTTTTTCTCAATGTGATGAGTCATTTTGCTCAACAATCCTTTTGAGTGCGAGGGTGTACTCTCGCGTGTTGTACTTTGTTGGATTGGTGAAAGGTCAATAGTGTCTGTGTTTACGATTGCGTGACATTAAACGCTTGCTCCCCTCGTCCCCCAGTGGTGTTGTATTTTATGGGTTGATGAACGTAAGGCGAGTAAAACTATTGCTATGAAAGTAAGACGAGTAAAACTATTGCTCCCGCATTCCCGCAGTGGAAAAAATGAATATTAAAACTCCGGGTTTCGGCTCATGGATTATAGAACGAAGTATTTTCATGTGTAGCGCGCTTGTTTCGGCTGATGGATTTTAGAACGAGGCATATTCATGTGTAGCACGCTTGTTTCGTGTATACATTAAGTTTTCTCTTTTGTTTCCATATGCAAATATTTATTTACTGCGGGACTACGTGAGCAAGCATTCAATGTCACGCAATCGTGGCCGCGTATTCTGAGGTTTAGCCCTTCTTCTCCAAATGCCATTAACTTTGAAGGGATTGTTGAGACGAACCATAAGCACTGAAGGCTTAATTCTCAGCACAGAGCAAACTTAATATATCATGTACCAAACCTCCTATTCTGGGATCAGGACATCTCCGCATTTCTGCGGGGGCTCCGGGAAAACGTTGTCAATCCATTAAACTTTGTCGACGCCTCGGCCACTTGTTAGTATGTTTCTACTCAAAATATGAGGCTTTCGAATAACTTATCCTACCGAAAATTACTGCAAAGAAGTCTTTCATATATTTTGAATCCTGGGTAACATTGAACAAAGTAATCGAATCATCAAAAAGTTAGAAATTTCCACATATCTTTCAGTTAACGAACCAAAATAAATAGGCCGCCATATCGAAAATCACCGGTGTATGACGTGACGTCACACTGGTAGTTATGACTAAACCACTGTTTGCCTGGAGACACCCCCTCCCTCCTGATATTAAATAAAAGACACAATTAGACCTTCCTTCTGCATGATTTTTTGGGGTCTTATGCTCTGCATACAGACCCCTAAGTCAGAGGCAAATCTTGCGTGTCAGTGTGTCAGTGTGTCAGTCAGTGGATCACTTTGAGGACGAGATGGCACGTGACAGATCTCCGAGAGTACGCAGATAGACTGGGTACTAGTGTTTTCAAGTTGTTCTGTCGGCCATTTCTTCGAGCGTGTTGTCGTTGTGCATTGAATTGCACCCGTTTTTCCTTGTGTTGGGAAAATTTTGAAGAGTGTTCCGTCGCAGATTAATGGTACTTGTTCAAGGTAAGTTACGTCCTATTTCAAATTGCTCTTTGGTGCTGTTTGTGATTGGTTTTCTTTCATTTCGAAACTTAACTGCACTGCTTTGCCATGTTTGCTCTTTGTTATTTTCATTCAGATGCTGCTGAGTGAAGTTTCCTCGGCACTACATGAGTTTTTTACTCTCGCAAGGCAACATATCTAGACTCGCCTTGTGTTTAGTGCGGATTGAACAGAAGCTAAGACGCTGCTTTCGCAAGCCCAAATTCATTGGTTTGAAATCCGGTGCGAGCTGCAAGTTATCTCACGAGTATCTCACAAGCCAGTATTTATCGGCTTGAACTATGGCAGTGGGTTACACCTCAAACTGAAAGAACTATTGTACTCTCAAAAATACTCGGATTGAATAAGAGTCTTGCACTACTGTTGTCTGTTATTAGCCGCCAGTATGGGAAAACAATCGAACAATACCGGTCAGGGATCGGCTGTCACAACAATTTTGTCAAAGCCAAGGATGCTTTTTCACGGGTGCGAGGACGATTTTGGAATATGATGCTTATGATGTTTTACTTACATTTAAATGTGTATTACTTGCCAACATTAAAAGACGTTGTTGGACATTACAAGTTGTGGAATGCGGTGATGTTTTGGTTAAACACAAATTATGTGCTACAATGTTTACATCCCATTGCTTATAAGGCCTGATATGTTCAGAAATGCAGGTTAATGAGAATCATGCTCTTTATGATAAGCATAAAAAAGAATCCTATTCTTTATTCTCTATGAGCTTCTAAATAACATTTTTAGTTGTATCTTGTTAAAGTGGTTGGTTTTATAAATATATATAATTCATACATATTATTTTATTTTATGTTATACAGGCTCCTGTTGATACCAGTCATGTGACTGAAGGGGTCATCCTGTTTAAATATTGATTGTTTTTAATTATAACTATTTTTAAGTGTCCTCTTTACTAAAAAGTCACCAAAGCATACATAATTCTGTCAAATTTGAAGTAATATGAAAATGACACTTTGTGATGCTTATTCATAAAGTGCATTGAATCTCATCAGCCTACATTTCTGGACATAACTGTATAAGGGGAGCAAATGATGTGGAGGAAAATCCAGGTCTTACAATATTTGATATCATTGATCCAACAACCACTGCGTCTGCTAACTCTAGTTTTGTAATGTCCGTAACGACGTTTAGAACAAAGATATTGACAGCTTTTGAGAATGAAATCAGAGGATCTTTTCTGCTGATAGTTAAGTACCATGTGATGAATACTTGCACAAATTTTAAACAAAAACTGCTTAAGAGAAGATGTAAGAAAAAGTTTTATTTCCAAAAATTTGCCCTCTGAATGTAATGTCTGTAATGTGGAATTACCAATATTCTCCCTTCTGCACGAAAGCCTTCAATTATTATTAGAGATAAAGGTACACTTGCCATACATTTTCCACTTAAAAATTGTAATGACTTGACTACCTTCTCACTTGTAGCAGTTCAACTCCCAGATGCTGATATTTTAGAACATCATTCCAACCGAAAGGAATAAAACTAAGCATAAGACCCCAAGTACGCATTGCGGACCTATTTTTTTTTCTTTATCTTCTTCTTTGCACGATTTTTTTTTTTTGGCATTTCCCCTTGAATGGATTTTTTTTGTTTTTTTCCCCATCTCCCCCATCACTTTTCTAATGGTCCGTCCCTTAGGTTCAACTGTAGCACGGCAGAAACACGACTTTGGTTCAGACGTCGTGCCATAGTCGCACTAAATTAAGGATTTACAGAAGCCACGCAACAATTAGTCAGCAGTGATAAAACAAATACAATGGCGCCGTTTTCAAAATTGCAGCGAAGACTCCTGTTTACGTCATCGCTTTAAAATTATTGCAAGACTCGAGAAGAAGACGGAAAGGAAACCTGTAGAAAATACTTCGCCTTTTGAAAGCAAGGCAAGTGCTGTTATTGCAAGTTTGTTTCCTACCTACACTCTTGTTTTCCTCCGAAAACTCCATTGCTGTTCGATCCTGATGACGACTACCACCATACAATTACGGATAGTTTGAACATTTATAGAACACGCAGAGTGATGCCAGGTCCAGTAAGACATTCCTTGTGATCAAGCAACCTTCAGGTTTATGTTTTGGCCGCATTCAACGCAATTTGCAACACCACCGTGTTTTTACTTCTGATATCGCTTCTGGTAACACTCAATGCGCGTACTCCGTAAAGAAGAATTCTTCTCGTGGTGTCTCCTCGTAACTTCTCGCGCGAAAGCAATCCCGCCAAAATACATTAATATAATCTATTAATTTTGTTTGGCACGGCAGAGGCACGACGTTTGAATCGCTGCCGTATTAGTGTCGTGTAGCACGACAGAGCTTGTCGAACTTAATTGCTTTGCCTAACTTAATTCAAAAGTTTGATTGAGACGTCGTGCTTTTGCCGTGCTTTTGTCGAACTTAATTCCTGAATTTAGAACGGCATGGCAGAAGCACGACGTCTGAACTGGGCCTAACTCATCAGTTTGGTTCGGCGCATGAATGTAGCGGCGTTTGGAACGGACCTTGTAGTTGTTTACTGAAACAATTAAGTTATTCCCTCCCAATTTCTAAATGCAGCCTGGTTTAGGACCATGTTTTTCCACAAAAGGACTGCAATTCGATAGGTATATTATTATTTTATATTGGCTTTGGCTTTAGCAATGAATTCTAAGCAAACCTAAGGAAATATATAAACATGAAAGGACCAATAGTTTATTGTACAAACATATAAACTTTATTTAAACTCGAATTTAAAAACGGCTTCATTTATTAAGGTAATATCTTCCAGTAAAGGACGTTCGCGCCCAAAAACTTCCCACGTACAGATTTTTTTAAAACTTTAACTGCAGGTAGAAAATTATAAGATAAGATGAAAAACGTAAAAAAAATCGGGGGTCACCGAGCTCGTTTGGAAGATTAGGCGCATCACAGATCATGGCATTTCTAGGATTTCCAGCTACTGAGGCGTTTCTGGCCGGATTCATTACTATCGGGATATATTTAAGTTGAAGAATCATATCTAAGTTATGTGTGTTTAACACAGCGTATATAGGCCTATTTGATAGATCTTTGCTACATATGCCATTAAATCAGCTAGAATTAGCTTTAAAAAATACAACTTCTAAGTTACGCACACCGGTATCTATGTACCAATTCGACCCTATTTGAATAGTAAATGAGAAATAACTAAAACTTCCCACGTACAGATTTTTTTGTTTTTTAGTATAATGGAAAGAATCAGAAAAGGAAGTGATCTGCCGAAAAAAAAGTGGGGGTCACCGAGCATCCAACAAAAATATTCGCACACAAAGTTAACGCAAAGGTCATCAGCTCTATATTTTGTTGAGTTTTCGACTCGGTGCGCGAGCTTGAAAATGACGTGGCACGCGAGTGACCAATGAATAGCGTGCGCACTAGAGATGCGCAGTAGCAATGGGCGCGAACGTCCTTAAGTAATTAAAAAGAGCTACAAATACAAGTTATGATTAGAATATTAAAAGGCAATCCTATAATATTAAAAAAAATTTCAATACCGCGCTCGGCGGCCTCGTGCGGTATTGAAAATTTCGAGTTCATTGTTAGTGAACGAGTGGAAGTAAATCCCGATAATTCACGAGCAATGAGTGCGTTAACATTTTTATTATTCAAATTGAATACACTGCAAACAAATATCGTCAAACATTGCCTGTGAGTCAGGCAAAGCCATGGTGTAATGACAGTGGTGTAATGAATTTACACCACGGCTATTACACCACGATGAATGACGTCAAGGAGGTTGTTTGGTCACAAACCGGTGTCACGTGCCAAATCAACCAATCCGAAAATCGGAATTCGTACAGTGCATGAAAGTTGAATAATAAATTATAAAATTTATAACACTCCAAGAATGTTCTTCTTGAATTTATTCATCTTGTTACAACGTACTTCTCACGGCCTCTGTTATGTTGGGGGGGGGGCGAGGGGAATTCCACAGTTTTGCACTTAGATACGGAAAAAATGGTGACCATAAGTTGCTTAGACTACGAGTAGTCCTTCTTGTCGCTTTAGTCCGTCGTGCGTGACGCGAAAGAAAACCGTGGAAAAAAAATGGCCGCGTGAAATCCTGGGGGCGAGAAAGCACGGGTGCTTCTCGCCCCCAGGATTTCACGCGGCCATTTTTTTTTCGCGGTTTTCTTTCGCGTCACGCACGACGGACTAAGCGAAAGAGGGACTACTCGTAGTCTATAAGTTGCTGTTCTCGGCCTGAGGAGTAACATGATGTTATTACCCCGTAGATGGTAGTCTACCCAGCGAAGAGAACGTTTCTCTCGTGTGATTCGGAAAATCTGACACAAACATAGTGAAATAAGCATGTTCTTGAAAATTCTGTCACGTAACGAGGTGAGGTTACTTCCGTCAAGTAATTGGTCATAAGAGGAGCTGTTACCCCTAAGAATAATTCGAAGTATGCATTTATTCAGAGCCTCTAACTTTCAGGATTACGTGCCCCGCAGTAATGCTAAACAGTGGAGCAGTCAATAAGTTGTGGTAAGATGACGGCCTTGTAGGATTTCAACCTAGTCCTCACCTGAAATAAGTTTAGGGAAGGTTACGGGGTCTTAAACATAACATTGTACTGATTGTTCATCTTCTTGCAGATAGTTGATGCATAATTATCGAGACTAAATATGTTGTCCATATTATTGTCGTGTTATGTTACTTTTACAACACAGCAGTGTCCCTCTCTCACTTGAAGTTTTGCTTTTTTATCCTACTCTCCTTTCTCTCCAGCATTATCAGTCTGTCCTCGAAAAACAGCTGAAAGACGAAAAAAAGAATGAACTTTATTTAACACGTGTTTCAAGTAGGGCGCTATCTAAGCACGATCAAAATATGCAAGTGCAGTATGCAAAAAGTATGCAAAAAGTGAGCAGACTGACGTTCATCAACTCGGTCAGTATCAAACAAATTTGTTTCCTTTGCATAAAAAGTTGACCTTAGTGTTGTTAGATATTTAACTATGTCGCCAATATCACATGTGTGAAAAAGTAAATGCATTTAGTTTTAGGTTGTGCAATTTCATAATAACAAAACAGGTAAGTATAAATCAGGGGATAATCAGGGTATAAATATATAGATTTAGCTGAGCCTAAAAGCGCAGCTCCTGGGCCAGGTTGTTCAGAGCCCGATGAAGCTAACCCAGTAAAAGGTAGAATCAGTTGATTTGAGTTTTGTAACTTTGCAGGGAGTTTTCTGTATATTGTTTGGCCTCCTGTTTTGAGTATTAATGCTCATCATACACACAAACAAAGTAGCAAAAAACATTTGTAAAGGAGAAAAAGTTAAACCTGGTTAGCGTTAACCGGGTTCCGAGCGATCCCGGTTCTCAACAACTTGAGCTGACATGAGCCCGCGATCCAGTCGAAAACCAACACTTAGACAGCGGTCAACTTCAAAACACCACGCGACCTTGATGAGCTCTAAACCTGAGCCCGCAAAATGGTCACGTGATACTGGTCAGCGGACCTCTTGATATGACAGCTGTCAATTAAACATAATGTGGATGTCTAATATCAAAGATATAATGCTGTAATCCAAGACTGCATGACTTGGTAGCGGAGCTCCGGCGGCCTAAAGGGCCGCCAAGCGGCGCCCCATAACTATATAGGGAAAAAGAAAACCCATGAATTGATTTTCTCATGGTTATCATGGGCAGCGGTATTGCTCGTGGGCGCGTACGCACGACGGCGACGGAGTCGCGCAACATGGCGGCCATACTCCAAATAATAGGTTTGATAGACTTGCAGCTTTGGCTTACCGTGTACTTCTTGATATTGGACATCCATGTTATGAGCGATTGACACCTGTCAAAACAAGGTATCTGCTGACCAGTATCCGTGACCATATCGTGGGCTCAAGTCTGCAACGCATCGAGGTCACGTGTTTTTTCCAAGTTGACCGCTGACCAAATGTTGGTTTGCGATTGGATCGCGGGGTCATGTTAGGTTAACTTGTTGAAAAACAGTTTAGGATTGTTCGGAAGCCGGCTAACGCTAGCCCAGGATTAAAGTTTATTCGAATTATAACTTTTCCTTCTATACAAATATTTTTTTCCTGTTTTGTTTTGTGTTTATAAAACTCAAAACAGAAACCTGACCGCAAAGTTACAGAACTCAAATCAAAATTG
>JAHPZR010002413.1:177500-197500 GCA_019787425.1 Platygyra sinensis
ATTGTCGTGACAGCTGATCCTCCGGTATTGTTCGATTGTAATTGTTCCTACACTTGACTAGCTGCTAATAACACAGACAACTTTAGTGCGAGACTCTTATTCAGTGCGAGTATTTTCGGGAGTACTATAACTCTTTCAGTTTGAGGTGTAAACCACACCGATAGTCCAAGCCGATAGATATTTGCTTGTGAGGGCTTGTGCCAATCGTGACTCTGAGAAAGCTTACTTGTGAGATGTGGTGCAACCCGCACCGGATTTAAACCCAATGAATGTGGGCTTGCGAAAGCGTCTACCTTCAGTGCAATCTGCATTAAACACAAGGCGAGTCTAGATATATGTTGCCTTTCCTCGCCGAGAAAACTCCGCTCAGCAACACCTGAATGAAATAACAGAAAACAAACAAGGCAAAGCAGTGCAGTTAATTTTCGATTCGAAATGAAAGAAAGCCAATCATAAACAGCATGATAGAGTAATTTTGTAACAGAACATAACGTACCTTGAACAAATACTACTAATTGCGACGGAAAGTTCTTCAAAATTTTCCCAACACAGGGAAAACACTGCGACTAAAACGCGGTGGGAGCAATGGCCGACGAAACAACTTGAAAACAACTAGTACCCAGACTACTTGTACTCTCGGAGATCTGTCAAGTGTCATGTCGTCCTCAAAGTGACAACCAAGATTGCCTCTGACTTAGGGTCTGTATGCAGAGCATAAGACCCAAAAATGCTTTACAATGATAGTAATCTCAATATGCTAATGAAATGTAAGGGAATAAGAGTGTGCTTAATCCCGCGGACGTAGACGCTCAGACTTATACCCCCTGTTTTGATCGCTGTCTAATATTTAGGCTACCTCGTAATTTGCCCGTTGGCTTTTCGCGACACTTACACGACAGGTATGACTTTATACATGTATCACATGATCGTTCGCTGTTTAAATTTTATCACCTTTTAGTTATAGTCTTTCCTTGTTACTCTAGGTTTCTTTCTTGTTACCGGTTTCGTTTGTATCATAGTTTTCACCGTTTTGCAAGTTTGGTTACGTTTTAATGCATCTGTATGGTTCGAGTAAAACGAACAAGCGCGACACGAGTCTAATACCTCTGCACTGTGTATTGATTTTGGATGACAGCGAGTGCTGTAGTCGCCGCCACACTCCCACCATGGCACTAGGGGGATGGGTGGCAACCTTCCCTTTTGTTTTCTTGACGTTAAAACACAACAAACTAAATTTACATAGATTAGTTCGCCAAATGATTGCTCTACCAGATGATACCATGCTTATTTGTTATGACGGCGTATGACGTAGAATGAGGTCATTTGACCCACCATCTTTGATCCGCCAAGTCAGATTTCGATATTTTCTTTCAAGTCAAAGAGTAACGGGAATTGACGCAGGATCGAGCCAGAATGCTTCTGCAATGTGCTAATTGGTGAATTTCTCCAATTTGATGAAAAAAAAGAGTTTTGGCCTGACCTATCGAATGTCATAATTCATTGTATTTCAGTCAAAAGTCCTGGCGATACAATTGCTTCATCCAAATTTCCGCAGAGAAAGAATAAGAAGCGAGTGAAAGTTATGAGAAGGGGTGGCAGTCACTACCCCCAACCTCCTTATTTTGCGGTCCGAGGGTAATAAACTGCCCATAAAAGAGTTAATGTAGAAATAGAATCATGCAGAATGTGTCTATTATAAGAGTTTTGTACGATATTGTGGCCGCTTCCTCTCAGGTTCTATATGTATGGTGTCACTCGACATTAAGATTAGAAAAGTTGTTGTATTTGACACTTCTAAAAAATTAAGGGTGGTTCTGATCCTCTATATCCTAAAGTGCACAAGGAGTAGTTTTTTTTAGATCGTCTTACAGCTAGTAATGTCCTTTATCTTGAATGTTCATTAAAGAACTTAACCCATAGCAGTTATCGTTGGCATTTTCGAACTTTTATTACGGACAGTACTGATTCCAATTAGTACGTGGCTACAGTACTTGAAAGGTAGACCTTAAGGACTGTATGGTCATTGCTCCCATCAAAATCGCATTTATACATATTTTAAAATTCAAATAACCAGATATAGGCATCTCACTTTTTTGAAATCAGTCAGCTTGATCAAAAATTTCTTGTCAAAATATTAAAGAATACTTAAGGACCCTTCGTTGAAAAAGGAGGTAATTATTTCAAGGGATCTTACCTTACTTTCCAAACTCAAATGTCACGTTATCTCCAATCAGTACAAAAGGCGCCCACTGCTTCACATTACAGTAGCTCGCGTTGCATCTCATCCACTTCATCGCCTGGTGGAGAGAGTCACTAGCGCTCTCTCCACGAACAAGGTAATCGTAGAAATAACTCATTAACTGCTCTGTTGCGCTGTCTTCTATGGCCCAAAGTGCCACCAACACTGAGCGTGCTCCAGATCCTAAGAATGCTCGAGCAATTCCGACTGCTCCCTCGGCTTTAATCCGACCTCGTGCACTGTGACAGCAGCTTAGGACTACCAGCTTAGCTTGAAGACGAACCTTAGAAATGTCGGACATTGTCAATAAGTAGTCTTCTTCTCGAGGTTTCTTCTTCGGAAATGATGGTGCAAGAGCAATTTCGCCTCTTTCTGCATCACCGTGAGCAGCAAAGTGTATCAGACCCATTGAACTCATCGCTTGAAGTACTGCCTGCTTAGTGGCCTGTTGTCCTAGTAAAGGCTCAACACGCAACTTTTTTCCTACCATCTTCGCTTCCTCTTCGGCATAAGGCAAACGCGGAAAAACCGTGAGACATCCTTTCAAAAGAACCTTACCAACTTTAGGATTTCCGACTATCAGTGCACCGGTCTCACTGTGATAGTCTGCTGGACTGTCATGGATGAGCCTGAGAGTTGTTAAAGAAGGAACGACCCGGATTCTTAAAGTCTCTGATAAGACCTGTCCACTTTCATTAGGTAGCGCGGCAAATGGAATGTTGTATAAAGAACGATCCGGAACAATGATGATTTCAGGGCCTTCAAGCAAGTCAGCCACAGGAGCGACGATTAGTTTGTAACACAGAGGAAGATTCATTTTGGGTCCTTTGTTATCTTTACTTTCATTTCCAATTAGCAAAGCTTCATCGTTATCATCCTCGCATGAGTTGCATTTCTCTTTTATGAAATTTAAAGATCGGTCTTCGCAGAGTACTTCTGGTAAAATGGCAAAACTTCTAAAACTTTCGCTTGCAAACAAATCATCCAAAGTTTGACAAAATCCTTCTTGAGCAATAATCTCATTTCCTTTGATCTTTCGAAAATGCGTAATTCCACTTGCTTTAAGAACCCAGAAGTATATGCTCTCAGGAGAATAAGCGAGATACAGACAAGAAGAGCTAGGTTCTTTGTCCATGATGCTTTCAATATCAGCCCATGTTTCAGGATTAGCGGTGATTTGATTCTTGACAGAATACTGAGCTGACATCAAATCTGCTAAAGCCCTGGCCTTCCTCAGCTCTGAAACATACAAAGCTGCATTGGAATTTCCGGTTTCACAAAGCAATGTGCAGAGATCCTGGTAGGAACAGATATAGTGATCCGAGAACGATAATTTGAATTCATCGTTGTCTCGTAGGGAGCCGCGCATTTCCTCGCATTTTGCAATACTGGCAAGGAAGTAGGAGACAGCTTCTTGGATCTTGTTTTCGTGTATTCTTTTTTGTGCAAGTGACTGGAGTGAGAGGAACTGCGTCTTAACATGTCCAATGCTCTCACTTATTGCAAGTGCATTTTTAATATATTCTTCAGCACGAAAAACAGTCACCATGGTTCAATAGCATAGCTCCTAAGTCTAAGCAACATTGCGCTTCTCCACTTCGGTGTCCAATTTCTTTACTGATGGCAAGTGCCGCCTTGAAATGTTCTTCAGCCTTGATAAAGTCACCAATTGATGCAAAGACAGCTCCCTGAACTTCGTGGAGAAAGGCTTCCTCTCGTCTGGCTCCAAATTCTCTTGTAATAACAAATCCTTCTTGATTATATTGGTTAGCCTCATCATATTTACCAACAGAATAATAGAAAGCTCCGAGTCGTTGGCATAAAAAAGCTTCTCCAGGTCTGTCGCAAATTTTTCTCGTAATCGCCAATGATTTCTTGAAGAGATTTTCAGCTTTGTCATGTTCACCAACTGACTGATATACTGCTCCGAGCATTCCGTAACAGGAGGCTTCTCCTCTCACGTCACCGATCTCTTTAAAGATCGCAAGTGATTTCTCAAGATGTTCTCTAGCCTCGTCATATTTGCTAACTGATTCATACACTGTTCCAAGGTTTGCATAGCACTGGGATTCACCATTTCTGTTACCAGTTTCTATGCTGATAGCAAGTGAATTCTCGAGATGTTTTAAAGCCTAGTAATATTCGCCAACTGATTGGTACACCCCTGCAAAGTCGCTGTAACAGGAGGCTTCTCCATTTATGTCACCAATTTCTTTACTGATCGCAAGCGATTTCTCCAGATGTCCTCTGGCCATGCTACATTCGCCCACTGAATAATACACAGCTCCAAGATTTCGGTAGCAGGAGGCTTCTCCTTTTCTGTTCCTAATTTCTTTCATCATTACGAGTGATTTCGCGAGATTCTCTCTTGCCTTGTCATACTCGCCAACGGATTCATGTACAACTGCAAGGTTTCCGTAACAGATAGCTGCTCCATTTCTGTTACCAATTTCTTTCATGATAACAAGAGATTTCTCAACATGTTCTCTAGCCTTTTCATATCCGCCAACTGATTGGTACACAACAGCAAGACTTCCATAGCAGCAGGCTTCTCCATTTCGATCACCAATTTCTTCTCGGATCGCAAGAGATTTCTTGAGATATTCACTAGACCTGTTGTAATCGCCAACTGATTGATAGACATCTCCAAGGTATCCATAACAGAAGGCTTCTCCTCTTCTGTTACCAATATTTTTTTCGATTGCAAGTGATTTTTCCAGATGCTCTCTAGCGTTCTGGTATTCGCCAACCGATCGATACAAGGCTCCCAGGTTTCCGTAGCAGGAGGCTTCTTGCGATTTGTCACCAATTTCTTTGTTGAAAGCAAGCGATTTCTCGAGATGTGCTCTAGCCTTGCTATATTCATGGATTGAGTGATAAAAAACACCAAGGTTTGCGTTGCAAAAAGCTTCTCCTACCCTGTCATCAATATCTTTGTAGATTGCAAATGGCTTCTCTAAATGTGTTCTAGCTTTGTGGTATTCGCCTATTGAGTCATACACCATACCTAGGTTTCCGTAACAGTCAGTTTCTCCAGATCTGTTACCTATTTCTTTGTCAATAGCAAGTGATTTCTCCAGATTTTGTCTAGCCTTGGAATATTCGTCAACTGATTTATACACAGCTCCAAGGATTGCGTGACAAGTGGCTTCTCCTCCTCTGTCACCAATTTCTTTTCGGATCGCAAGTGAATTCTCTAGGTGTTCTCTAGCCTTGTCATATTCGGCGAGTGATCGATACACATCTCCAAGGGTTTGGTAGCATTCAGCTTCTCCATTTCTGTCAATAATTTCTTTTCGAATTACAAGCGATTTCTCAAGATGCTCTATAGCGTTGCCATATTCGCCCACAGACAGACACACATTTCCAAGTTTTCCATAACACGAAGCGGCTTCTCTTCGGTCACCAATTTCGTTTTGGATTGCAAGTGATTTTTCAAGATGATCTCTGGCCTTCTTGTATTCGCCAACTGAGTGATACACAGCTCCAAGGTTTCCGTAACAGGAGGCTTCTTCATTTCTGCTACCAATTTCTTTGCTAATTGCAAGTCATGATTTCTGGACGTGTTTTCCAGCCTTGCCATATTCGCCAAGTGAATAATACACCGCTCCAAGGTGTGCACAGGAAGAGGCTTCTCCAAGTCTGTCACCAATTTCTTTTTGCATCGCAAGTGATTTCTCGAGATATTGTTTAGCCTTACTATATTCACCAAGTAATTTAAAGACAGCTCCGAGGTTTCCGTAACAGCTGGCTTCTCCATTTCTGTTACCAATATCTTTGTTGATCGCAAGTGATTTCTCGAGATTTTCTTTTGCCTTGCTGTATTCACCAACTAACTGATAGACAGCTCCGATGTTTTCGTAATAGCTTGCCTCTCCTTCCCTGTCACCAATTTCTTTGTTGATTGCAAGTGAATTCTTGAGATGTTCTTTAGCCTTGTTGTATTCACACAATAATCGATACACAGCCCCGAGGTTTTCGTAACAGGAGGCTTCTCCTTTCCTGTCACCGATTTCTTTGTTGATGGCAAGCGATCTTTCGAGATGTTCTTTAGCCTTGCTGTATTCACCAACTGATTGATACACAGCTCCGAGGTTTTCGTAGCAGGAGGCTTCCACTTTTCTATCACCGATTTCTGTACTGACTAGAAGCGTTTCCTCAAAACCTTTTCTCGCTTGTACGTAATTACATTGACGGAGATACATTTTCGCCAGTTTAAAGCTTATGTTACATTCGAATTTGTCAGGTGTTTCTCCACTTTCACGGCAAATCTGGAGAAAATTTCTTGTGTATTTTATAGCATTGGTGCTGTTATTGATAACATCATACGCGGTTGACATTGCCAAATATATTATCTTGTACAATAATCTCGCTAATGTATCGTCGTTGATGACTGCTACCTCTTTTAGGATGAACAAGCATTCCTTGCATAGTTTAATGCTCTTAAGAACTCGATTGGTGTTGAGAAGGAAGGCAACAACTGTGAGGCCGACAAGGATGGCATGTATAATTTCCCCTATGTTGTTCATTTCAAACACTTCTGTCAGGAAAAAGAAAAGAGAGTTAAAGTGGAAACAAACTGTTGGTTTTGATAGTCATGAGAAAATGCGTTTATTACAACTCCGCAGCTTTCCGTAAATAAATTTAGGGAGTTTAAGATAACCACGAAGGCAACGGCAACGGGAACGCCACTAAACAAAAGGTTTAATGAGCAGAACAATGGTTCTGCGCGTGCGTTATAACTTTTTGTACATTTCTTTGCCGTCTTCTGCAAAACAACAACGTAAAATGACCAATTTTGCGTTGTCATAAGAACGTGAACTACGACGGCTATTTTTTTGAAATTCTATTTCAAATTTGTTGCGGTGTCCCAGATTTAGTTTCGTGATAGCTACGACAGTGATAAACAAAGTAAATGCCTTAATAGTATCCCGAGATTCGTAGGTGAAATACAAATTCGTTTTTTAATTGGCGTTGCCTTCGTAGTAGCTTCTTAAACTCCCTTTTAAGGTAATTCCCCTGAAATAAAACTGACAATAGATTTTCGTTCAAACTTTGCCCACTGAATATTTTTCATATGAGAA
Source organism: Platygyra sinensis (assembly GCA_019787425.1). Classification (NCBI taxonomy): domain Eukaryota; kingdom Metazoa; phylum Cnidaria; class Anthozoa; order Scleractinia; family Merulinidae; genus Platygyra; species Platygyra sinensis. Next base: position 184,824 of record JAHPZR010002413.1, read on the forward strand.
CCTCAATTTTGAAATAAAAAAGGGGGGGTGCCCATACTCATTAAGGAGCACTGGGGCATTGAAAATGACCCATTTTGGTATTATTTAATGCTTATTACAAGAACGCATTCCCAGTGATAATTGTAAATTTTTGTGACCGAGACTCATGAGAAACGCATTAAACTGGAGTCAATGCATTGTATCGGACACAAATAAACTTTGTAAGTTTGATTTAGACAAAAAGCTGAATTCTTGATTAAAATTTCAACCAAATTTCTTGACATGGTTACTATAGGGCAAAATAGAAAAGACCACAGTTTACTTGCTATTTTCGTTATTTATTCAATTTTCAGCAATAGGAATCAGATCAGTCTTTCCTCAAGCAAAATTTATGATAAGTTGATTACAATGACTGAAAAAAAGTTGGGGTGCCCGTGCTCGTTGGTTAGCTATAGCCATTTTCCAACTGACAGAGCTCAATATCAAGGAAAATCCGCTATGTTTTCAATATGCGCGTGCACGCGGGCGCGCTAAATGACGCCATAAATTATGCGCAGAAAGGATGCGCAGTGCAATTGTGAGGAATGACCTTAAAGACCAATCTGATCCGGCCTTGACTGTGTTAAGGCTTTGCTGTTTTTTAATCAAACGACCTGCCTCAAAGAACTGAATTTGGTTCAATTTGCTTTTCGTATATAAAACAGCTTATCGTTCTCACTTATTTGCGATCAAAATAATTCCAAAATTACAAATGAGCAATCCTACTGGCGTTTTAGTGTCATCAGACATAAGACCTTATCAAAACTTGGCGTTTTACGACGTAAAACGATACGAAAACGATAAGTGTGGACGCAAATCTTTTTGAAAACGGAGCAAAACAGCTCTGTTTTCGTTTGAAAACGGATTAGTGTGGACGGGGCCTAAATGGCGGTCCGAGAAGGATCACGCGTAGGTCAAAAGAGCAGTTATCGCTTACGTTTTGGTAACTGAACAGTTCTTGCACTAGAAGAAGTATTACTTTCGATGTCTCAGAACTTTAGAGTAATAATTTTTCGTTTCAGTGGCAAAACTCAATGACAAATGTTTCTGTTGGTTTCCGGCCGCCATGTTGGTGCCCCTCGGAGGGGCACCAACACGGCGTCTCCATACAAAGCTTTATAAATTTAGGTGAAACTGTTTGCCGAATAACGCGGCAATGAAAAACCGCACAAACCTAAATCTCGGAGATGTTTTTTGTCTATCAATTATCTATGATATACCTGATTCTTGACTTAATTTATTGAATGGTTACGATTTTTATTTTCGATGCAAACTACCAATTACTTAATTATTTCACAATATGACAGTGGTATAAGCGCCACGATTCTCGATTATAATTAATGACATCACAATGCTTTTTTTTTGAAAATATCATGTATGCACGAGAATTCCACAAATGATCCCCGGACCGCAAATGATCCTCAAATTGGGCCAGAAATGATCACCGAGCGCAAATGATCTCTAGGCTACAAATGATCCCCAAATTGGATCGCAAATGATCCGTACCGGAAAAACGACTAATGGCATGGAGTTTTTCCTCGGGTCGAGCTTTCAATTTTTAACATAAACAGAAGCAAGTCATATCTAACCATATTCTATTTGATACACAGAATTCCCATGATAAATAGACTACGAGTAGTCCATCTTTCGCTTAGTCCGTCTTGCGAAATGCGAAGGAAACCCGCGAGAAAAAAAATGGCCGCGCGAGATCCTGGTGCTTCTCGCCCCCAGGAATCTCACGCGGCCTCTTTTTTCTCTTGCAGGTTTCTTTCGCGTCTCGCTCGATTGACTAAGCGAAAGAGGGACTACTTGTAGTCCACATGATAAAGAGTTCTTCGAATATTTAAACGTTTTTTGGAATGCAATGTAATTGGCTTTTGTCTATATGTAGCCACAAAATTTCATAACAATCTAACCGAAGCGAAAATTGCGAACGAACAAGTAGTACGGTCAGGAGGGAGGGGGTGTCTCCAGGCAAATCAGTGGTTTAGTCATAGCTACCAGTGTGACGTCACGTCATACACCGCTGATTTCCGATATGGCGGCCAATAGCCCTTTTCACGGTTACCTTTGCTCATTTGCAGTACAATAAAATTTAGCATGTATGCGAGGCAATTTCGGGCTGTTTTGCAGTTTTAGCCCGAAATTGCCTCGCATCCACGTTGGATTACATTGTAATGCAAATGAGAAAAACTAACCGTAAAAAGGGCTATTTTTTTGGTTCTTACCTCAAAGATATGTGGAAATTTCTAACTTTTTGAAAAGGCGCTGGGAACGAGGTTGGATTACTTCAGTTGTTCAATGTTACCCAGGATTAAAAATATATGAAAGACTTCTTTGCAGTACTTTTCGGTAGGATAAGTTATTCGAAAGCCTCATATTTTGACCCGAAAGATACTAACAAGTGGCCGAGGCGTCGACAAAGTTTATGGATTGACAACGTTTTCCCGGAGCCCTCGCAGAAATGCGGAGATGTCCTGATCCCAGAATAGGAGGTTTGGGACATGGTATATTAAGTTTGCTCTGTGCTGAGAATTAAGCCTTCAGTGCTTATGGTTCGTCTCAACAATCCCTTCAAAGTTAATGACATTCGGAAAAGAAGGGCTAACCTTCAGAATACCCGGCCACGATGCTCCCGTAGTCCCGCAGTAAATAAATATTTGCATATGGAAACAAAAGAGAAAAACTTAATGTATGCAAGAAACAAGCGTGCTACACATGAATATGCCTCGTTTCGTTCTAAAATCCATCAGCCGAAACAAGCGCGCTACACATGAAAATACTTCATTCTATAATCCATGAGCCGAAACCGGGAGTTTTAATATTCATTTTTTCCACTGCGGGACTGCGGGAGCAATAGTTTTACTCGTCTTACTTTCATAGCAATAGTTTTACTAAAGTACAACACGCGCGAGTACACCCTCGCTCTCAAAAGGATTGTTGAGCAAAATGACTCATCACATTGAGAAAAACTAACAATGGCTAGAAAGTCATATCAAAAAGGAACAAAACCTCTTATTATGAGGTCCTTCTGTTGGCGGGCGTTTTGGGTGGCCTTTACTTGACCAGAAGTCAAGATGGCGGTAACCCCACTTGACTCGATTTGTTTTCAATTAAATTTGGAACCAAAATGCACACAAAACAACAAACAGTTGTACTCACAGACGACATCCACTACAAAGCTTGCACACTTGTGCCAAATTAGTGAATAATAGCGCAATAATAGCTTGTATTATCCTTTTTTTTTGTTTGAATTCAATGAGTCCCGTCGCCAAGTCTAGGCAAACCGAGCGAAGTTTCGACTTGTTGCTATGTGACGTCACAATGGCAGTGATGAGTCGAAAACAATATAGAGTAATAGAGTCAACCCCTTCCTCCTGGTACATTCACTCAATATCCTGCATCTCAATTTACTCAACTAAGTGGTGTTTTATTTCCTGGCCTGCAGTTTGGGTCATACCTTAGGTGCTACAGACTTTTCATTGTGGTTTCCGGTTTTGGTCAATCAGTCTGAGAATCGTACACGAAAACAGCTTAGGGCTGTCATTCTATTTCTAGTTTGTAATGATATGCGGTTACGGTTTTTTCACATTTTTCCAGCGGGTATTAAAGGGAAGTGTTAAATCGCTCAACATAGCATGTAAGTCGATTAATCAGTGCTCCTGACCAGATTCACTACACGTTTTATATACTGTCGTTATAGAGTTTCTGGCTGCAATTTGAAGATCCGAACTCAGTCAGTGAAAACCAAGCTGGCTTTCTGGCTCATTGCAGAACTTAAAGGTCATAAAGATGTCGCTCACCGGCTGTTATCGTTGTTGGTAACACTTGCTTTTATTTGTATTTGTTTCAAACCCCTAAGCTAGAAATCAAATCTACTCAAGATTTTTATGTCTTAATCATGGTAGCATTAAGCTATTATTGTTGTAGATTGAGCTTGATGACAAATGGTATTGTTGTCTACGAGCTTTGGTTTTTTCCTGTAATGATGAGAATTGTCAAGCGAAAATAAGATGAATTTGTCAGGTGAATTATATTTAAAAATTGTAATTTACGTTGTCAGAATATATATTTTCTTCATGTTCATCTAATTCTAGGCTCAATTACCAGCAGCTGTTCGGGAAATGAGCTCGCGGGGAGGGTAGACCAGACACGAGAGAGCGGCGGAAATCGAGCCTAATCTAGTTCATCATTAGCTGTTTTGAAGTCTGGGACGTTAATGCCGTCTCGGACGTTAAAGTTGTCTCGAGACGACTTTAACGGAAAATAACTCTAACGTCTTCTTTTAAGAGCGTCTAAGCCACGCTCTTATCAGTCGCCTTTAACGTTTGAGACGTTAAGCCTGCCTAGTGTAAAAACGTGACGTCCTTAGTGCCTGCCATATTCCATCCACGAGATTTGTTCGTATGTCGGACGCGCTAAAAGTTGCTTGTTTCCAGTTTCGTCCGAGTGTAGAACCCAGTCTTTTTTTATATAAAAAAAGGAGTATTTTTTTTCTTTGTTCAGGTTAGGCCGTGCACTTAATTTTGTACCAGATGCCTTTAGCGTCTTAGAAATTAATGTTGGTCTAGACAATTTAAACGTCTCTAGTATAAAAACGGTTATTTAGTTGATGAAAATACATAAATACAAAAACTGAAAAAAAAAAATTCCGGGAAACCAAATTTCATGCCATTTATATTTTCCGGCGGGATGATTTGCGGTTCGGGATGATTTGCGGTTCGGGATAATTTGCGGTTCGGGATGATTTGCGGTTCGGGATGATTTGCGGTTCGGGATGATTTGCGGTCCAATCTAGGGATCATTTCCGGCCTGGGGATCATTTGCGGTCAAGGATTACAGTACCCCATTTCCGATTGAAGATTTGCATTTTTCACCCGTTTAAGATTCACGTGGCCAAAATTTAGATGACAAAACCAGTCAAATTAGCAAGCATGCGGATATTAAATTGCTTGCCAAGTTTCATAACGTTTGGATAAAACATTCCCTTGAAAGAAAACCAAGTAGGTCAAGTTTTAAGGCCCTTCTTGACACAACGAAATGATTGTAGCGTTGAGAAATGTTGACGTGGACAAAGATTCGACGAACGTTAAGATTCGAGGTTTCGTTGTCATCGTGACACCATACCCAAGGCAGAGGGAATAAATTACTGACCCTCAGACGTACAAGGGGTTGGATGTAACCTGTCAATGTAACCTGTGTGATGACAAGGAGGAAATGACCGTCATTTTCCTTTTTAAAAGCTAGTCTTAGAAAGTGAAACAAAGGATGGAACATCTGGCCCTAGTGAAAATTAGTCAATAGTTAATTAAGAGCTCGAGTTGAAAAACTCATCGTAAAAATTTGATTATAGTCGCACATTCCAAGACAAAGAAAAACGAACAGCAATAACCTCTTACTAACCGAGCGCGAGGGCAGTACTGGAGAATATTGGCTCGAGGTCGTCTCAGAACGGACCGAGCGAATTAGTTCCGGGAGCGGGCGGAATTTTACTCCCGGCTCTCTTCATTAGGGGGAATTCCGTCTTGTTCATCTATTAATCGTGAACTAATTAGCGGCGCTGTAACAGTGCGTAATCCTGTGATTCTTACACAGCACAATTTTAAACAAAAAAATAGTCATGTGCAGTCGAAGTGACCTCTCTGATCGTTGCTTAATTAGTAATATTAATTATTCATTTGTATTAATTCGATTAAAGCAAGGGAATCCGCGCAACCTTAAAGTTTTGTTTTATGCTTATCACAAATCATCAAAGTAGCTGTCTACGCTGTCGATAACTCGCGATCATTTAACAATTTCAAATAATTATTTTCGCCAAATTATAAATCAGTGTCTAAGTTTGACAAAGCACAATTTTTTTTTTTACAAAATTTGTTCTTTGAAGGTGTACGGTAACCATGGAATACACTTAACGAATTTCCTCGCTTTCTGCTTTTTCGTTTTTCTCGATTTTGAGTGATTGGCAAAGACTGACAGACATTGTCTTTCTAGTACAACTTCTTACTTTGCACGAAATTTTATGCTGAAAATAGCCTTTTCAAGACCTCGGTCAGAGTTTTACACCCATCTGTATGGATCTTCCAGCTGGTAATTACATCATGATATGCCTGGTTTTTTGGAAACAGGGTTAGCAAAGATAAGGACTCATTCAACCATTTGGCAATTAAAAACAATAAAACTCGTCCAAAGGCCGATTAAAAGCCTATATCTGACGCCGTGTATTTAGTAAATGGTCCCATTCCAAGGAGTCGAGGTCTAAAGTCGAGGTCTAAGGTCTAAAGTCGAGGTTTAAAATTTTAGAACATTGATTCAGTGACCTAATTTCCGGCAAAGTTTCAAAGCGGTGTCATTCAGTCATAGAGTGCCTGGTTAAGGCTTACATAGCAACTTAAATAGTCAGTAAAACACTTAGTCTTGTCTGAGTCATGACGTCACTCGCGCGCTTCGCTATTCCTATTGCGCCATCATGAACAAAATCTTTAGGTACGCAAGGCCGTGCTCGATTAAATGAAGTGTGCAGTTTCAAAAAAAGCTGCAAAGTTTCCGTCGAGTTTTGTGCAAATTCCTTTTGCTTAAGTTTCGGCAATGTGAAGATTATTCTGAACAATCCAAACCCTACTTCGAGCCTTTGACTTTTGCCTGTCAAAGATGTTTACTTCAACGTGAGTGTTTTTACTTTGTTTGTCTACAGTTTCATTGAGTATTTTTGCTTTGTTTGCATACGTTTTGATTATAATTAGCTCGAAGAAGCGAATTTTACATTGCCAATTTTAAAGACCAGGTCAAGCGTTTTCGTTCAACTGTTGCTTTACTGATTGTGGCGTGTTAGGATAATAAAGAGCTTTGTTTTCCTTCACCATGCATCGTGAGAACTAATTGTAGTCAATCAGAAATTAAACATGTTTTAGCACCCAAGTTGTTGTCGCCAGGTTATAAAAGAATTGGTTCACGCTTTTAGCTGTGCGTATATTGAGTTATGGATGCATGCACTTGGGAAGTTTGGAGAGCACTCAGGAAGCTAGAGTTGCTCTCAGCTATCGCCTCGAGCAACTCTTACCCTTCTTTCGTGCTCTCCGAACTTCCCTCGTGCATCCATAACTCGATATACGCACGCTGAGCATGAACCAATTCTTAAATATGCTTGAGCTAAACATTGCACGTTTATGTTTTAATGAACAAAAAAATTTCAACTCTAGAAAGGGCCAACGGACAAATCAAATCTGATCAGCAAATGCAAAGGTTTGAACAAACTGAACTTAGAAAGGCTGACCGTAAGGTTGGGTTAACTGTTATATATTTAATTTTTTTTTTACGTTCTAAGTTTTAAAATTAACCTTTCAAACTGGTAGTGAAATCCAAATTATTTCTGGTCATCTAACTAGCTTGTGCCTTTTCTTCGACATAATAATGAGCCAAGTGGCTTTACTTTGGACTGGAATTCTTTGCATATATACACATGATTTTCAACGTAGGCCCGGGTCAAACAACGCCTGTTTGAGTAAAACGTGGAACATAATGCAGTCGAATCAAACTGCTACACCAAACAAACAGCAACAGCGGAATTCTTGGTCAATGCTTTCGTAAGGTAAATTTAAAATGGCGCCCTTAGACTTTCGTGTGTGCGTTTGATTCAAAGTCAGTTTTCAGGCGTTATTCACGGTTACCAGGCGTGAAGAACGCCTTAGAACGCCTAAGACGACAAATTATTACTGTTACAGAGCTGGACCCCACTTATACGAACTCGGTTGTCTCGAAATCATGGTCAATTCGAACTCAAAACAATTTCCCTTGAATCATTTACTATGGGCTTATTCGATTTCTCGGTATTTCGAGCTATCTTTATATTTTTCTTTAGAGTTCAAAAGAGCTCGCTTCAAGAATCTTTTTTTACACATGGCTTTTCTAGGTGTCGCTTAAATCTTATGTTTAAACTTCTTTTTTAAAGTTATAAAAAAGATCTTTACAAATAGTGAAATAGAGCTGAACTATCTGAATGCCTAAAATTGTTCGCACTAAAACATGATTAGCGAGTACAGTGATTTGTTTTTCTTACTATTGAGATAAATTGCCCGGCAGCTGAGAGGTTAAATGCAAAGAGTTCCCCTTACTAAATAGAAAGGAGGATACATCAAAATCATTGATATACTCACCATTTCGCTTTTCTCAGTTAAAACGAGAGCGACAGCCTTCCTTGACAGCAGGAATTGTGTTTAGGGTAAAAGGAAAATCGTCACTGATTTATAAAGACATAGGTTTTTTATAATTAGTTCATGATGATTTTACCCCCTAATATTCTGCGTTTATAAGAGTTGCAAAACTGAAATTTAGAATGGATGACACAAGTACAAAAGTGAAATTTGCAAAAATCAAGGTTGACGCACAAAAATGGCATGAAAGTTACAGACCATGATAAATTTACTAAACTTATCACTTACGGGTTTAAGGTAAGCACCAAACACAGTAAGCGGCAGGGGTGAACATAAATGCACCGCGGTAAATTTATTTCCGATTCAACCTCTACAAATGTAAACAATATTGTCGGGACTAACATATTCGAGTTCAATGATTTCTGGCTGTTGGTTAACATACTTGGCCCATGTTTGAATTGAATACTACTGCAAAACGATTTTTCTTTTGCCACCAAGTCATTCGCAATTTATGGGTCTAAAAATTAAAACCAATCTTCATGCAAGTGTAGACTTCCACATCACGTACCTTGATTTCGTGCTCCTCCGTCAAATTTCGGGCCATAGTAACCTTAATAAAAGCTGTCCGTATACGTAGAGATACCAATAATAACTACTTAATAAACGAGAGTGAGGTCGTTACGGGAAAATCTCAAATTGAGGCCTTGCCGTATTGACCGAGCGATAGCGAGGTCAATACGGTAGGCCGAGGTTTGAGATTTTCCCGTAACGACCGAACTCTCGAGGTTATCAAGTTGTTTATTATATGGCTAACGAAACGGTTCTAAAGAAAGAAAAAAAAAATCTAAATTCAAGAGGAAGTCGTAACTTTTCATCCGGTGATACACGCGCTTATCTATTCATTCATCTTTCCAAACCGTCAAACTTTACAACAGATTCAGCAAACTAACGCGTACTCCGTGAAGAAAATATATTTATTTTTCGAAAACAATGATCAATACAGCCGCAAAAAGTATTTTAGTACAGTTATGTTACTATATGACGGGAGAAATTTTATCGACATTCTCAAGAATCAACCGCCAAACGCCAATTCCTACAGAAAAGTGCTTCAAACTTGCTCAAAAGCGTCAGGGGCCGTGTCGGTAAAATAAAACACAGTTTAAACGGAATCAGCACTACTCTTTGTCGTCACTTTCGATGAAAACTGTTCGCCTTTTCTGAGTTTCCTGGATTATAGTTACAGGCCGGTTAAAGATCTTGAACTGGCGCTCAGTGATGCTACGAATGTTCATACCGGAAAAAAAAATACCGCTCAGCTGTTTAAATCTGATGGTCCCCTGGTCCCGTTGAAGATGTCAGTTTAAGCTGGCTTGCGTTACGGCAAGATAATTTGCTGATGTTGACTGCTGTACTGCTCTGGTGTCACCAATTGCCTTTTGAATGGTGAAGGGAGAGTGAAAGGAGACCTGCCTTCGGAAAGGAACCTCTGTATACTTCGCTGCAAACCCGACAGGGTGTCAGGTTCACGATCGTAGCCATCCGTTTACCGATATCCATAAAAAAAAAAAAAAAACTTTGCCAATAAGTTGTCAAGGTCAGCAGCCGGTACGTCCAAAACTTCTACTACGCTTCCTTTGCTTATTGACAATCTGTTTGAAACAGTGGAAAAATATCAAATACCAAGTATCAGACACATCCAAATTTAAAATGATTTTAGTATGGTGCTATTGTCTAAAATGGCCCTGCATTTTATTTTATTATTTGATGTTTAGAGAAGTACCAATTTTATTCAGCAGTCTTCCACTAACAACAATGGGGTCGAAGGCCCCATTGTGCTATTGGGTTCTGGGGGGAAGTGAGACTGCGGTTCGGTTCGACATGTGTGTTCACACTTGTGTCTACAATCGTCATTTATATATGTAAGCTGTGAGATCATTCCTATATGTTTGGCTTTCAAACGGCACGAATCAAGCAAGATCGCTGTTTATATAGCCTCATGGGCTATTGACTCAGAGCCCATTCGGGCTCGAGGAATAATTGTTAAATATCCATAATAATGAGGTTGCTGCGCCAAAATGTATCAGTCTGGAAAGGAAAAAATGTTCATTTTCCTCATTTTCCCAATAATTTGTAAAGAAAATCGGTTGAATCAGGGATTCCACCAGGACCCAGAGAACTGCAATTTAAAGTGCTAAGCTGTCCTTCAGGTGGGCACATTTTTTAAGCTTGACAGTAGAATTCAATCTGCAGTTTTTTTTTTCTTCACTCCTTCTTTGATCGATTTTTTTTTTCACACACCTTCCTTGCCATGGTTTTTATTTGTTTGTTATGCATTTTTCCACGTGTCCCCCCTCCCATTACTTTTCTAATAGTCCGTTCCTAATAAGATCCAATGATCTTTATGCATAAGCATCACAAAGTGTCATTTTCATATCACTTTATATTTGCCAGAATTTTGTGTGTTTTGGTGAGGTTTTAGGAAAGAGGACACTTGGTGATGCTATTCATGAAGGGCTTGCATCTCATTAACCTGCATTTCTGGACATTTAGCATGAAATTTGAAGTCTGATGTAAATATATGTATGGAAACTGACGCCGTCACGCAACAACTACAATTGTAGCTTGTACAGGGACCTCTTCACTTGCATGGACTTTGATATATCTTTCTGTAAACCCTTGATGTTTATGAAAGATGTTGATTTTAGCAATAGTCAGAGGTTGAAAGTCAGGTAGTGAAATGGCATGAGGTATCTACATTAAAGTTACGGCGTCAAACGCACTCTTGTAATCTTTGATTACCACTAGTAATATGGGTAGAATAATGATCGGAAACCGTTATTTATGTTACGTTCAGTCAGATTTTACTTTGACTCTATTTCTATTTCACTAGCATATCTGTCCTCGTAGCTTCGCTTCTCGGACAAATATTATTCATACACTGCTCTGTTAAGCTGCTGCCTTCTTGTGTCCACAGTGACACAAGCACTGAACACGCATCAGATCCTAGGAATGCTCAGCGAACAATACCGACAGCTCCTCCAGCCTTAAGTGAAGAGAAGAGGAGAGGAGAGGAGAGGAGAGGAGAGGAGAGGAGAGGAGAGGAGAGGAGAGGAGAGGAGAGGAGAGGAGAGGAGAGGAGAGGAGAGGAGAGGAGAGGAGAGGAGAGGAGAGGAGAGGAGAGGAGAGGAGAGGAGAGGAGAGGAGAGGAGAGGAGAGGAGATGAGAGGAGAGGAGAGGAGAAGAGAGGAGAGGAGAGGAGAGGAGAGGAGAGGAGAGGAGAGGAGAGGAGAGGAGAGGAGAGGAGAGGAGAGGAGAGGAGAGGAGAGGAGAGGAGAGGAGAGGAGAGGAGAGAAGAGAAGAGAAGAGAAGAGAAGACACACGACAAGACACACGACAAGACACGAGACAAGACGAGACGAGACGAGACGAGAGGAGACGAGACGAGACGAGGCGAGGCGAGGCGAGGCGAGGCGAGGCGAGGCGAGGCGAGGCGAGGCGAGGCGAGGCGAGGCGAGGCGAGGCGAGGCGAGGCGAGGCGAGGCGAGGCGAGGCGAGGCGAGGCGAGGCGAGGCGAGGCGAGGCGAGACGAGACGAGACGAGACAAGACAAGACAAGATAAGACAAGACAAATGTGTCAAAGCCTCTAGGATACAACGTACACAAATTGGGGACAAAAAGCTACAATTACTTATCTAATAATTAATAAAAAGTTAAATATATGTATATTTGTAAGTGTTGAAAAAATATATAAAACAAACAACGAGTCACGTGATAAGTAAACTGTTAGTTGTTACATAAAAAGGACAGTCTTCTGAGATTAACCAATTTGACACTTAGCTTTCTTCCTACCATCTCTGCTTTCCCTTCAGCACAAGGCAGTCTTAAATTGGACGTAAGACGTCCTTTGAAAATCACGGCCTCAACAACATCAGGATTCCCCAACCTCATTGATTGTAGCGGTCTGACTATGAGAGCCTGCTGGGCGGTCATGGATGAGCTATGAGTTTTTAAAGAAGGAGCTAGTGACACAGATCTTGAAAGTCTCGGAAAGGGTCTTTCCACTTTCATCAGGCAGTGCGGCAAATGGAATATTGCATAAATAGCGGTCAGGAACTATGATGATTTTAGAGCCGTCAACAGCCACAGGAGCGATTATCAGTTTGTAACACACAGGAAGATTCATTTTGGGTCCTTGCTTCCCTCTCCTTTTCCAATTCTAAACCCTTCACTGGCTGCCATTCTACAAGAAAAGGATTTCCGGCCTTGAGTAGCATTTAAAGACTCATCCTTGCGTAGCTCCTTAAATGAGATGCTTAAACGTCTAAAGCTTTTGGTGGGAAAAAAGTCCGGAATCCAGATTTTGGACAGATTCTTCGTAAGCAATAAGTAAATGGTTGATGAATTCAGAAATACATGCTGACAGTACAATAAGAGAAGTACTGATAGACAAGAGCATTTAATTTCTTTGATGCTTTCAATGCCAGGCCATGTTTTACAATTGGCGGAGACTTG